>WNWK01049692.1:0-13118 GCA_009830355.1 Cherax destructor
CATAAGCGTAATCCCTGGTGATGGATGGGATTAAGGATGGAAAGAGTAGCAGGGGAGGCCGCCGAATATATCTGGTCACCATAATCGAGTTTTGATAAAATTAGGGCTGAATGTAGACGAAGGAGAGTTCTACGATCAGCTCCCCATGAAAGATGTGCGAGGGTTTTAAGGAGGTTCAGCCGGCTGTGACAAGTTGCCTTAAGAGAGGTAATATGAGGTTTCCAGGACAATCGACGGTCAAACAGGAGGCCGAGAAACCTGACTGTATCACGTTCTGGAATACGTGAGCCGTATACGTACAATGGATGATCAAAGACCACTGAACGTCTAGTAAACGTAATTTGATGAGTTTTGCCACTAGAATATTTAAACCTGTGAGTGGTGGCCCAATCAGAAACCCGGTTGATGGCATGCTGGAGGGAAACTGCAATGAGGTGACAGTCAGAACCTGCACAAGCTATAGCAAAGTCATCCACATAGAGCGATGACCAAATATTGGATGGGAGAACAGATGCCAGATTATTTATAGCAAGGAGAAAGAGTGTTGTGCTCAGAACACAACCCTGGGGGACACCTTCAGCTTGGACAAATTCGGGGAAAGCTCATTACTAACCCGGACACGGAAATCTCTGTCAGTTAAGAAGGCCTTAAGGAAGAATGGTAGGTTGCCTCGGAGGCCTAAGGAGTGGGCCTGGGCCAAGATATTATATCTCCAAGTTGTGTCATAAGCCTTCTCAAGGTCGAAAAAGAGGGCGATAACCGAGTGGTTATTAGCAAAGGCATTACGAATATACGTATCCAAGCGCAGTAAGGGGTCAATGGCAGAACGGCCTTTACGAAAGCCATATTGACTAGGGGAGAGACTATTGTGAGTCTCTAAATACCACATCAAACGTCTATTAACTAGACGTTCCATCACCTTGCAAACTGCACTGGTAAGAGCGATGGGACGGTAGTGAGAGGGATCACGTCCCGTAGTACCCGGTTTGTGAAAAGGGAGAACAATAGCAGACTTCCACAGCTGGGGAAGAACTCCTTGCGACCATACAAGATTAAAGAGTCGTAAGAGGACAGTAAGAGCAGACTGATGTAAATGCTGTAGCATACGAATATGTATGCCGTCTGGCCCAGCTGCCGATGATCGGCAAGCAGAGAGTGTTGCCTCCAGTTCTTGAAGGGTAAAAGGCACATTATAAGATTCTTCTCTAAGAGAAGAAAAATCTAAGGGCTTTAACTCGCTGGCAGACTTAGAAGAAAGGAACGAGGGGCATAGATGGAGCCCCTGAGAAATGTGGAACAGATGATTACCAATTTCAGTGGCAACGGCAAGAGGGTGTGCTAGGAGGAATGAAAGGGGCGTAAATCCCCCTCCGCGCCCAAGAGGACCTCAACACCGCAAGTAGTGCAGATGCTGCATGGAACCCGTGCCATACCCTACCCTTCACGCCAGTAAACCTGCAATCCGGGATAGCAACCTCACATCCACTGAGCCACCTCGGCGGACAAAAGAGAGGGCGACCGGATATCCGCCACAAAGCATACCGCCTTCGGCCACCACCCCCGGAATCCGAAAGGTGGCCTCCAGAGATACACCCGTCGCCCGAAAGATACCCAAAGCCACCCCCCATGGGAGACCGGAGAGGGATCGGGACATCCCCAGGCGATCCAGATTCCACGGCAAACTACACCACCGCCAAGGACCTCAACGGAATGGGATGGACCACGGTACCCTTCCCCCTACCTAGGAACTAGAATGCCCGTGGAGAGAAGCTCCCAGGGTAAAAATGAGAAGGAAATAAGGGAAGGATGAGGAGGAGGAGGAAAGGGAAAAGGGAGGATGGGGAAGATGGGAAAGGGGAGGGGGAATTGGGGGGTAATTAGGTTCGGTCTGAGGAAGAAGACCAAGAGGTCCAATTCCTCAGACCGATAGCCTCTTTAAGGCGACAAGGAGCCCCCCTTGAAGAGGAGTATACCTTGAGAGAGTTTCAGGAATCAATGTCCGCGCGGCCCGGTCTACGACCAGGCCTCTCATTTTGGTTTAGGTTATTATTCTTAGCTCAGAAGAAGCATTCTCCAGTTACTGAATTAAAATCAATTTGTTTAATAAAATTAGCAAATTGTAAGTTATAAACCCCAAAAGCAACGTAAAACCATCGTTGAGAAAAATTCTGCAGTACTAAGCGTTTGAACCCGATCAAGAGAGGCATTCCCTTGGTATCACACGGAACCCAGCAATTCCAAGTTTATTAACTCTGCTAGTATAATGGCAGACTTTCACCTATATACCATAAACCACAAACGATACATTGGCCATTAAAGACCCAGGCCATTTAGTAGAGACATAGTCAATTCAACGGGAAACATACCAAACTGTTATAAAAATGAGGGATATTAAGCTACACACTCCAACAGCAACGCAACTCTCCTCAGTAGGAGGAGGTAACCAAAATATAATAAATGGTTATATGAAATTGATGAAGATACATACTCTTGCCAACACCGCCATGAACCTTTTCCTGGTTATAATTCTCCAGCGTTGGAAACTTGAAGTCGATCGGATAAGGCATTATAAACTTGTAAACGAAGACCTGTGAAGAAAAGTAAAATGCACTTTAGTGTATGACCGACCTTTCAACAGTATTTAGAAACTAAACTCAGTGAAATATATATAAATATATACATATTCTTTTTTTTTTATTAACACATCGGCCGTTTCCCACTAAGGTAGGGTGGCCCGAAAAAGAAAAATTTCCACCATCATTCACTCCATCAGTTATAAAACTGCAACATTAACACCCCTCCTTCAGAGTGCCGGCACTGTGACTTAATTTTAAATGAGTTCTTACTAATTGACGAGTTTTACCTGTTAGGCACGACACACACACACACACCATACATAGCTTTAAGACGAGGTATGATAAAGCTCATGGAGCAGGGAGAGAGAGGACCTAGTAGCGGTCTGTGAAGAGGCGGAGCTAGGAGCTAAGTCTCGATCCCTGCAACCACAATTAGGTGAGTACACACACACACATTTTATATATATATACATATATATATATATATATATATATATATATATATATATATATATATATATATATATATATATATATATATGGCATAAAAACAAATTTTCAATATTTTTTCATTTGTATTTTCTCATTTATGTTCTATTACAAATTTCTTATAATCGTGTAAGAAAAAAAGTAATGGATTTTTGTTCTTTGTAAAAAACTGGAATCGTCATGGCTTTTATAAGGTATCAGACAAGGACAGCCGAAGGATCGCAATAAAAGCTTGAAAACTGTCACCTCCAGAGTTCAGTAACACTTCAAAACTTCCTCTAAGACACATTAGTGTTGAAAGTTTGAAGCCAGACGAATGAATCATTCACAGATTAATGTATGGAAACTGTTACTTCAATTTTCCAATTTCTTAATGAATTCATCACACATAGAATTACTTCTACAAGATAAAGTTGATCAATTCGCCAAAGTTCAGTGAAGGAACAAAATGGAGAGTAACCTTTGTATGTGTTATGATAAGGGCCTTAATACAAAGCCTGTTTTGGCCCCTTCTGTAACAACACGTCGACTCACGTCGACAACATGTCGACTCTATTCTAATTGTTCTTTAGAAAAATGTCACCTTTTATTTATAATGGGGATTATTAGACTGAACTAACTTAGTACAATTCATGCTCTTTAATACAAACATAAATACTTAAGAGTATGTTACAAAGTTCTCTTGCAGTGTAAAAGATAAAGATACACTATACAAATGTAGCAACTGATATAGTCTCAATATTATTATTATTATAATCAAAAGAATCGCTAAACCACAAGGGTTATACAGCTATAGTCTCAATAGAGACAAATGTTTATTAGATATCAGTCGAGACTAATATTCCTTGAGTAGGGGATTTGTATTAAGGCTGAGAGTCTGGATCAACTCATGAGAGAGTATATGATCATTAAGAGAGTGAGAATCTACTCCTAACCAGGAGAGGATGTGTGAACCTACTCCCTGTTGGGAGACGGTGTGTGAACCTACTGACGAGTACCAATGTTTGGTAAACTGACGTCATGTAGGTCACGTGACTTTAGGGGGAGACCGGCCAGTACCTGAACAGGTAATCGGCACTCCAACTAGTGCTTTCCCACTACATGTAAATTACATACGCCTAACAAATACAATACAATATAATATATTAACATTTCTATACATAAAATAATGCTAATATTCATAATAAAAATAAAGAGAAATATTCTACTGGAATATACTCAAATATAAAATGTAGGGTAACAGCATGTCTGTGTCAAACATCACAGATATTATTAGACCAGACGTGAATAAGGTATCAGAAAGTCATAGTAATAAAAGCCTGAGTAGATCTGTAATTCACTGTAATAACATAAACGTGGGTATGTTTTATACGGAGGAATTTGCAGTGTAAATAAACTGACAAATAGTGCAGTAGCTTAGCATAGCATTGGTTATAAGAGCTTCTGGCAGCTTGATATATACACCGATTATGTGATATATCAAGGTATCTTTTCAATAAAAGTAAGATATCAGTCATTTTATGCAAAGATTCTAAAACTGTTTGCAACAGATGAATCTTCAATTGTAAATATAAGTCTAGATGAACTCCTTTTAACTTTTCTGGGGCCTCGTTCTTAGACCTGTTTGTGTTCTTGTGGTGTCGTATCGGCAGTAAAGACACCTAATTATTGCACATGTATTGTATTCCATGTGAATAAGTTGATAAATGAGACACTTTTCCTACTCTTGGGTATCGTTATCTTTTGTCAACATTGATGGACTGAACACATCGACTCAAGGTGAGGGACTGATTACCTCAAACTTCTCATCTTTCACTTTTCTCTTTATTAGACTGAAGAAGCCACTTAAAGAATATCATTCAATCCATAAGATGTTTCAGTCATTAAATACTAAAGCAGTTGTGTAGATGCATGCTTACTGACAGGACAGTGGGAATGATCAAGGCGGCTGCGTGTCCCATTCCTCCCACCAGGACCTCAAGAATCCAGAGACTTACACTCTGCAGAGCGAGGTCAAGTTGAGATGACACTTGCCAGTCAGTGCTAGCTGTGACCACGGACCCCTGCTACACCCCTGCCTGTAGCTGTGACCACGGACCCCTGCTACACCCCTGCCAGCAGCTGTGACCACGGACCCCTGCTACACCCCTGCCTGCAGCTTACAAGCTGCACTACTGACGGGCCATCTTATGATTGAGACCCGTGCCAGGCAGTGTACTGGAGAATGTTAAATTATTAAGTTATTTCATGGAGAGAATACAATGCTATTATGAAGTGAAAAGTGACAAATTATCACCTACACACTCCAAAAGCAGAAGAGGCTCTCTCAAGTTTTGGCATGGAAATCAAAATCGGTTTTTGCATAAATCTTTGTTCTGTTATGGAACACCAGTATTAATAATTTGAAGCCATTGAATGATTCGTTCTCAAATTATAAATGAAAACTTTAGAGGAAGAAAAGAGAAAATCTCTACAATTTGCAAAAAAAAAAAAAAAATGATTTCAACAATAAAAAATAAACATTTTTTAAAGAATTTCTTGGAACAGCTTAACCAAGAATGAAAATAATTTTAGGGTGTTAATTGCTGAAGTTTAAAAACAACTAAAAAATTAAAAAATGGAGAATGAGGATAATTTAGCAAGGTTGATCTAGCGGGGCGGCGCTCCTACCATGGAGAAACTTGCTCAAATTATAAGGCGAATTTAATGAGGTAATGAGCGAGAGAGGAGGAGCTTGGCAGAAAATTGGTGCGCACGTTGCCAGCCGGTGTTATGCTAATTAACCGTGAAGCCAGTAGCTCATCACGACCCCCACCCCACCCTGCCCTACCACTCATTCCCCCTTCCCCCTCACTCATCCACCATCCACTTCACTCATCCACCCTGCCCCATCCTTCATCCACCTGACCTCCCCCCTTTTCTCCCCCCTACACTTGGCTTTCCCTTATTCATCCATCTGGCTTCCCCTCACTCTCCCACCTGATTCCCCCTCCCTCCTCACTCATCTACCTGGCTTCCCCTCACTCATCCACCTAACTTCCCCTCACTCATTCACCTAGCTTCCCCTCACCCTTCCACCTGGCTTCCCCTGACTCATCCACCTGGCTTCCCCTGACTCATCTACCTGGCTGCCCCTGACTCATCCACCTAGCTTCCCCTCACCCTTCCACCTGGCTTCCCCTCACTCATCCACCTGGCTTTCCCTCACTCATCCACCTGGTTTCCCCCTCACCACATACCCATCCACCTGGCTTTCCTCTCCACCACCATTCAACAATTTTTCTCACTGTTCACCTAGCCACTCTTCTCCCCTTCATCCTCCTCACCTATCCCTCCCTCGCTTCCTTCCCATCTCACCTGCCACCCCTTACACCACCCCAATTTAACCTTCAACCCCCATTAACTCCCCATATTCCATTTTTTACCTTTCCACCCCATACAAAATACAGTCATAAACAAAGAAGAAAACACAAAAACAATACACAAATAACTCTCACATAGAAAGAAACTCACGACGACGTTTCGGTCCCATTACAAAGTCACAGTGTGACTTTGCCTAAAGTCCAAGTCGGACCGAAACGTCGTCGTAAGCTCCTCTCTTCTATGTGCGGGTTATTTGTGTATTGTTCCAGTCACGGTATTGTGCCTTTTGTGTTCTTCACAAAAACAATTAATCGTCGCACTAAGCCAAAAAAAAAATCTCCTGTGAGTGAGTTGAGGAGCTGACAGTGAAGACGTGTGAGCTGACAGTGAAGACGTGTGAGCTACAACACCTCACAATTAAGAGGCTATATACGCCATACTTGCTGGTCATTATGTTGAAGGTTACTCTTAAATTAACCTTAATTACCGGGCCCCTCCCTTTTTTTAACCTCTTACCAGCGACAGCTGTGAGGGCTGGCCAGGTGTGTGTTACAGGTGTGTGTGTGTGTGCTCGGCAAGTCTCTGATTACACGTGTGGAGTTTGTTGATTACAGGTGTGGAGCTTCTTGATTATAAGTGTGGAACATCTTGATTATAAGTGTGGAACTTTTCCATTGCAGTTGTGGAACTTCTTGATTATAGGTGTGGAGCTTCTTCATTACAGGTGTGGAGCTTCTTGATTACAGATGTTGAGCTGTTTTGCGGTGCTTATTCACAATACACACACACGAGTGACTCATGGCTCACGTGCAAAAAGGTTTCGGCTCACATCTGAAGGATCTGGATTCGATCAAAGGTACAAGTGAAAGCGTTGTGCATGTTTCCTAACAGCTGTTTCCCCTGTGGGCCTCGTCAAGGGGAAGTGGACCAAAGGATCTTAAGGAGAGTAAGCCAAAGTGGCTTTATTTGGTTATCCCTGATAACTAACCCTCAGGGGTATTATCACAGGTATCCTGGGTATGTTGTTGTCTGTGTGTGTGTGATAAATGGTTATGAAAACCGAGAAGTTGAAGACTGAGGCACTTATGCAACATATGGGAATCTTTAATGAATAAACATTTCGCCACACAGTGGCTTCATCAGTCCAATACAAAGCAGAAAGATGTAAGGAGAGGAGTTTCAGGTATTCAGTCCTACAGCCTAGAATCTATGTGTTCAGTCCAATAATCTTGTAGAAGAGCTGTGACTCGACCCCTGCAACCACATATAGGTGAGTACACACACACACACACACACACACACACACACACACACGTTAGGAAGTATTTCTTCAGTCACAGAGTGGTCAGGAAGTTTAATAGTTTGGGAAGCGATGTAGTGGAGGCAGGATCCAATCATAGCTTTAAGAAGAGATATAATAAAGCTCATGGCGCAGGGAGAGTGATCCAGTAGCGGCCAGTGAAGAGGCGATGCCAGGAGCTATGAATCGACCCCTGCAACCACAACTAGGTGAATACACACACACACACACACAGAGGGGAAGTCGAAGGCTCAGGGGATCAGAGAAAGGTGGTCCTGGTAAGGAAGAATGGATGGAAGAGCAATATAAAAGGATGGAACAAGAGTGAGAGAGCAGACTAGGTCAGCTTTCTGCTAAAATGGAGAAGAGGATGGAGACAGAGAAGAAATGGGAGTCACAAGCTGAAGCTATAGATAAATATGCTAAAGCTAGTTGCAGAGCTGTTGCCCAGAGAAGACATGGCATCTGAAGCAGATACACCCCTATTAAACGAGGAGCCCAATGGAAAGTAAGTAGACAAGACTTATGCAAGCAAAGCCGAGGAATTTAGGGGGAGAGCAGGGATAGCAGTAAGTGAGGGGGTGAAGGTAGAGAAGGTGACAGGTCCCATGCAGAGGCACGACCATGCCACCAAGAGTTACAGGAAAAAATAAGGGAGAACATGGCTATGTATAAATGGGACCCAGAGACACTGAGGGAAAGGCAATGGGAGGAGGAGAGGGAGAAGTCAGTGTTTATTCATAGGCGTCAGGAGAGCGAAGGGACGACACATAATGAAAGATGACAGAAAGAAAAACAGGAGATCGAAAACATCATCAAAGAAATAGGCGAGGGAGATATGACTGAGAAAGTAAATTTTCAGAGAATAGGAGGGTACCTGAAGGGGAAAAATCGGCTGGTCAAACTGATTTTCAAGACAGAAATGGTGCAGAACAGGATAATGCAAGAGAAACCACGGCTGAAGGAATCATCAGCATACAAGAGGGTGTTCCTAGACTGCGACAGAACAAGAACAGAACGACAGCAGCTGAGGGGGAAGACACAGAAACGAAAGGGGCTAGGAAGAGAGACAAGGACAGAGTCAGCAGAGGACAACCAGAGCCGGGCAGAGCAACAAAAGCAAGCACACACTGAACCACCATCAGAATCCCAGAGCCAAACACACTATCCCAACACAAAACACAACCCACATTTACAGGCCCCACCCCACAATATGCTGCAGAATACCACAGCACACTACCAGGCCCCCACCCCCACAGACCCTCCAAAACAGTGTTGGAGAGGAAACTGAAGGTATGGTACACCAACGCTGATAGAATAACGAATAAATGGGAGGAGTGGCACGAAAGAATCAAAAAGGTATCACCGGACATCATAGCTCTCGCCGAAACCAAGCTCACATGAATGATAACAGATGCCATCTTTCCAACGGAATATCAGATCCTGAGGAAAGATAGAGGGAACAGAGGTGGAGGAGGAGTGGCACTGCTAATCAAAAACCAATGGGATTTTGATGAGCTGGAGAGAGGAGGCAGAGGAGAAGCAAGAGACTCCATAATAGGAACACTTCAGTCTGGAGGTCGCAAGGTGGTAATTACAGTGATGTATAATGCACCACAGAACAGCAGGAGGCCAAGACAAGAGTATGATGAGAGTAACAGAGCGATGGTTGACACACTGGCTGAAGTGGCCACAAGGGCTCATGCGAGCAGGGCAAAGATTCTGATTGTGGGTGATTTCAGTCACAAAGAAATTGACTGACAGAACTTGGAGCCACATGGGGGCCCAGAAACGTGGAGGGCTAAGATGATGGAGGTGGTACTGGAAAATCTCATGTACCAACACGTAAGTGACACTACCAGAGAGAGAGAGGACAGGACTACAGGGGCATGAAGAATTTCCTGCACGAGGTTCAGCGGGACAGAGAACTGGCAGGGAAGTCAGTAAATGAGATGATGGAATATGTGACAACAATACGTAAGGAAGCTGAGGAGAGGTTTGTATCAAAGGGTAATAGAAATAACGAGAAGGCCAGGATGAGCCCTTGGTTCACTCAAAAGTGTAGAGAAGCCAAAAGGAAGTGCGCTAGAGAATGGGAGATGTATAGAGGGTAAAGGACCAAGGAGAATAAGGAGAGAAGTCGTAGAGCCAGAAATAAATATGCACACGTAAGAAGGGAGGCCCAAAGACAATACGAAAATGACATAGCAGTGAAAGCCAAATCTGACCCGAAGCTGTTGTACAGCCACATCAGGAGGAAAACAGCAGTTAAGAACCAGGTAATCAAGCTAAGGAAGGAAGGAGGGGAGATCACAGGAAACGACCTCGAAGTATGTGAGGAGCTCAACATGAGATTCAAAGAATCTCCGGAAAGACGGAGAGGTGGGGTACACCATCAAGTGTTGGACACAATACATGCAACCGAGGAGGAAGTGAAGAGACTGCTAAGCGAGCTAGATACCTCAAAGGCGATGAAGACGGACAACATCTCTCCATGGGTCCTGAGAGAGGGAGCAGAAGCGCTATGTGTGCCACTAACAACAATCTTCAACACATCTATCGAAATAGGGAAACTACCTGAGGTATGGAAGACAGCAAATGTAGTCCCAATTTTTAAATAAGGAGACAGACACGAAGCACTAAACTACACACCAGTGTCACTGATATGTATAGTATGCAAAGTCATGGAGACTATTATCAGGAGAAGATAAGCTTATCAATGACAACCAGAACAGTTTCAGGGACGGTAAATCCTGTGCCACAAACCTACTGGAGTTCTATGACAGGGTGACAGCAGTAAGACAAGAGAGAGAGGGGTGGGTAGATTGCTTTTTCTTGGACTGTAAGAAGGCTTTTGACACACTTCCACACTGCAATGGATCAGGGAATTCCTGTCGGGAAGACATCAGAGAGTCATGGTACGTGACGAGATGTCAGAGTGGGCGCCTGTGACGAGCGGGGTTCCACAGGGGTCAGTCCTAGGTCCGGTGCTGTTTCTGGTATATGTGAACGACATGACGGAAGGAATATACTCAGAAGTGTCCCTGTTTGCAGATAATGTGAAGTTCATGAGAAAAATTCAGTCGGACGAGGACCAGGCGGAATTACAAAGAGATCTGGACAGGCTGCAAGCCTGGTCCAGAAACTGGCTCCTGGAGTTCAACCCCACCAAGTGCAAAGTCATGCAGATTGGAGAAGGGCAAAGAAAACCGCAGACGAAGTACAGTCTAAGGTATCAGAGACTACAAACTTCACTCAAGGAAAAGGATCTTGGGGTGCGTATAACACCAGGCACATCTCCTGAGGTGCACATCAACTAAATAACTGCTACAGCATACAGGCGCCTAGCAAACCTAAAAATAATATTCCAACTTCTCAATAAGGAATCGTTCAGGACCCTGTATACCGTGTATGTCAGGCTTATATTGGAGGATGCAGCACCAGTTTGGAACCCACATCTAGCCAAGCACGTAAGGAAATTAGAGAAAGTGCAAAGGTTTGCAACAATACTAGTCCCGAAGCTAAGGGGCATGTACTACAAGAAGAGATTAAGAGCAATCGACCTGACGACACAGGAGGAGAGGAGAGATAGGGGGAATATGATAACGACATATAAAATACTGAGAGGAATTGAATATGTGGACAGAGACAGAATGTTCCAGAGATGGGACACAGCAACAAAGGGACACAGTTGGAAGTTGAAGACTCAGATGAATCACAGGGATGTTAGGAAGTATTTCTTCAGTCACAGAGTAGTCAGGAAGTGGAATAGTCTGGGAAGTGATGTAGTGGAGACAGGATCCATATATAGCTTTAAGAAAAGGTATGATAAAGCACATGGAGCAGGAAGAGTGACCTAGTACCGACCAGTGAAGAGGCGGGCCCAGGAGCTGTGACTCGACCCCTGCAACCACAACTAGGGGAGTACACAGACATACACACACACAAGCGGACAACTTCATTACAGTATGCAAATTCATATGAACAAGATAAAGCAATGGTAACTCCTGTGAGGAAGTTCAATTTTCTTTCGCACGTGTGTGTGTGTACTCACCTAGTTGTAATTGCAGGGGTCGAGTCATAGCTCCTGGCCCCGCCTCTTCACTGGCCGCTACTGGGTCACTCTCCCTGCGCCATAAGCTTTATCATACCTCTTCTTAAAGCTGTGAATGGATCCTGCCTCCACTACATCACTTCCCAAACTAATCCACTTCCCGACCACTCTGTGACTGAAGAAATACTTCCTAACATCCCTGTGATTCATCTGAGTCTTCAACTTCCAACTGTGTCCCCTTGTTGCTGTGTCCCATCTCTGGAACATTCTGTCTCTGTCCACATTGTCAATTCCTCTCAGTATTTTATATGTCGTTATCATGTCCCCCCTATCTCTCCTGTCCTCCAGTGTCGTCAAGTCGATTTCCCTTAACCTCTCCTTGTAGGTCATACCCCTTAGCTCAGGGACAAGTCTTGTTGAAAACCTTTGCACTTTCTCTATTTTTTTACGTGCTTAGCAAGGAGTGGGTTCCAAACTGGTGCTGCGTACTCCAATATGGGCATAACGTACACAGTGTACAGAGTGCTGAACGATTCCTTATTAAGATATCGGAATGCTGTTCTTAGGTTTGCTAGGCGCCCATATGCTGCAGCAGTTATTTGGTTGATGTGCGCCTCAGGAGATGTGCCTGGTGTTATACTTACCCCAAGATCTTTTTCCTTGATTGAGGTTTGTAGTCTCTGGCCCCCTAGACTGTACTCCGTCTGCGGACTTCTTTGCCCTTTCCCAATCTTCATGACTTTGCACTTGGTGGGGTTTGAATTCCAGGAGCCAATTGCTAAACCAGGCTTGCAGCCTGGTGTGTGTGAGTATGTACTCACCTATTTCACCTATTTGTGGTTGCAGGGGTCGAGTCATAGCTCCTGGCCCCGCCTCTTCACTGATTGCTACTAGGTCCTCTCTCTCCCTGCTCCATGAGCTTTATCAAACCTAGTCTTAAAACTATGTATGGTTCCTGCCTCCACTATGTCGCTTTCCAAGCTATTCCACTTCCTGACAACTCTATGACTGAAGAAATACTTCCTAACATCCCTTTGACTCATAGGAGTCTTCAACTTCCAATTGTGACCCCTTGTTTCTGTGTCCCCTCTCTGGAACATCTTGTCTCTGTCCACCTTATCTATTCCTCGCAGTATTTTATATGTGGTTATCATGTCTCCCCTAACCCTCCTATCCTCTAGTGTCGTCAGGCCGATTTCCCTTAACCTTTCTTCGTAGGACAATCCCCTTAGCTCTGGGACTAGTCTTGTTGCAAACCTTTGCACTTTCTCTAATTTCTTGACGTGCTTGACCAGGTGTGGGTTCCAAACTGGTGCTGCATACCCAGTATGGGCCT
>WNWK01049693.1:0-13118 GCA_009830355.1 Cherax destructor
TTTCTTCAACGTTTCACTCTTTGTACATTTATTGTAGTCCTGCTTTTCATCTGAGGTATTTGTTGCCTCTAACCTGACCCCTTTCCTTGAAAATAATTGTTTCAATCATCATATTTGGCACTAGTCCCTAAAGTTCGGCATTTCTGTCTTCCCAGCACTGCCACTTTTTTCCCAGCTGTTAATTATTATACATTCATTTCCTTTTTCGCCCCACTTATAAATTTGAAGATGGTGTAAGCCCAGTAGTGTAAGTCCAGTAGTGAAAGGCCCAGTATGTAAGTCCAGTAGTGTAAGTCCAATAGTGCTGGGGAATACAATGAACTGATTCTGACATTGAAATTTCTCTGTACCATAATAATAAAAATATTAATAATAAAATGTTAATATTAGTATTATTATTAGTAGAAATAGTGGTATTATTTATTATTATAGATGATAACATAGACAGACAGAAAAATAGACACAGTCAGACAGACAGAGAGGGGAAGAAAAAATTTTCGAACACAGAAATTAAAAAAAGAATAAAAATTAAAAAAAATAAACAGGCAGAAAAAATAAAAAAAAAACACACGGAAATTTAAAAATTTAAAAAATTAGCCCCAAAAAACCAAATTTAAAAAAGTTTGCATAAGTTTCTACAGTTTCCCACCCCTTTTCCCCCCTTTATTTCCCCCTAGTTTTTTTCAGCCCCCCACTTATACCATACCCCTCCTCCCCAAAAATCTAGTCTCTTATCCCATCTTAACCCCCCTTTCACCCTTGTTCAGCTATCTTTTTCCTTTTTTTCCTTTTCCCCCTTTTTTCATTTTATTTAACCCCCCCCTCCCTTTTTCACCCTTTTTCCCCCCCCTAGTAAACCATTTGCCCGAGCGGTTTTTTTCCCAGTCCCCTTTTGGATGTGCTGGTGTACCAGTGCCGTTTCTTGGATTCCCGTGTGCCGATGTGGGGTACCCATTTACCGGTGTCCCAGTGTCCCAGTGTCCCGGTTTGGGGGTGCCCGGTGTACCGGTGCACCAGTGTTCCGGTGTACCAGTGTCCAAGGGCCCATTTCCCCCGGTGTTCCAAGTCCCCCGAATTTTGCATTAAAAATTTTTACTATTAAATTTGCAGAACGCACCTTAAAAACATCAGCTCCCCCTCTCTCTCTCCCCTTTTACTCCTCCTTCCCTGCCCCCCTTCCCCCTACCTAATCCCTTACCTAAAACCCCCCCAAATCACCCCCTTACATCTCCCTCCCAACCTCTCCCTTCTCTTCCTCATCTTCCTCCTTTCTTTTTATCTTTCCACACCAGTCTTCCTTCTTCAATCTTCCACATTCTTCTGTTCCTCCCCTTTTCCCATCCCCCCTTTCCCATCCCCCCTTTTTCCCATCCCCTTTTCCCATCTCCCGTCAAAAACATGTCGGCAGAAAATTTTTTTCAACATATATTTTTTACAACACTGCCATTATCCCAAAATTATCTGACGCTTGAGACTGTTGAGTGGGGCCCCTGGAGTCCACTACAACCTGGGCCCTTTTAAAAAATATCGTAGAATCTTTGAGTTTTCCCCGGGCGTATAAATACGCCCAGGGGAAAGGGGAAAAAAAAAAGGGAAAATTTCCCACTAAATTATAGATGCACATATTTCCAGTGGGAGAAAATTAAAAATGAAATATTACCTTCACATTTCGATTCATTGAGTTCTAATATCGGAAATGAAGGCAGATATTAGGCTAAGATCTTCCATAAAAAAATAACTCTTCCAGGATAGCTAAAAAGTGGTTCGTGAAGAACCGTGAGAAAATCCCAGGATATGTTTTAGTGACGTTTCTGTCATGGGACTGTGATCCCGTGATCTTCTTTAGCCATCTATATTTTTTAAATTTTTAGGGGCTATCATAGAAATCTTGTTTCAGTTTCTCAAATGACGAGAAATTTTGATTTTTTTCCCCTTAGTATCCCCAAAACCCCAATCAACTCGAAGTTTTTTTAAAAAAATGGGAAAACAAGCTTACAAAATCAAGTGATTTCCAATACTAAAAAAATATATAAACAAAACAACGATAAGACAATTGTTTAAAATCAACAGAACAGATATATAAAACCCTATTACTTTTAATGAGCAAGGAAAGCCTTAGCTAAAAATAAGTTCTAATGGATTCCTCATTGACACTCCATCCTCCTGTATATAAATCCACAATTTAATAAAAAAAATCCGTAGCTGCCAGGATAACAGTTTGTAAAACTGTTGTCATTTACATTCTGGGAAAATTATGCTTTTTTAAACAACAACACATACACACACATCTCCACCATGAGGCCTGGTCACAGACCGGGGCCCCGGGGCGTTGACCCCGGAAACCCCCTCCAGGTATACTCCAGGTATGCTCAATAAGATCCAATCAACAGGTGATATCACAATATGCAGAATAATATATATAGATATAAACGATATTTACCATTGTCTCTCCCGTAGAATGCAATCCCCTTCTCATTAGAGGATCCTTTTTTACACGAGGGAAAAAAAATCGTTTCTACGTGGGGGAAAAAAAGGATTTTGAGTAACACAAGCAGTTGAGCTCTCCCGGGGTGGTAGGGGAAAAACACGAGTGAGAGGAGGGCGGAGGGGAAAAAGGAGACTGATAACAAAAAATAATTTCCTTACTGTGTTCAATATTATTAAGGCAGTAGTTAATATAAATTACGTGAGGTTTTTAACTCAGACGGGATTAAATGAGAGGTGGTATCTGGTAAACCCAGGAAATCGGGCCCTATTCACTGGGAAACCCCATTATCATAACAACAAGCCAGCCAGACTTATTGATCTCCCCCTCTTATTGGTCACAAATCTAATTACTGTTTTAAATCAGTCCGTGCTTAACCTGACTACAGATGAAGCTTATATGTACATCGTCAATCAGGGTTTATAGCTATTCCATTGTAAGCTGTGTTCTCTCTCTTTCTGTGCCCCATAAAAATTTAATATCTGAGCAAAAAGAGGTGAGAATTACACAAAAAGGGGTGAGATAAACCAAAAGGGGGAGGACAGGTGTGTTTAAAAAAAGGGGAGAGTCAGATGTTTAAGGGGGGATGTTGAAAGAGTGAGTGTCACATGTGATGGGGCAATGTATTTGTTTTTTTTGCTCGTCAGGAGAATCAACCCTTTACAGTACAATGACCTCTTTCAGTGGCTAGTGAGATAATCTTAAAAAAAAACTGCGTCAATGATTAAATAGTTATGTCAATGACTCAAAATCACAGAAGACTGATTTCGTTAAAGGTTTAAAAGTCACCAGGGAAAATACGATATAAAAAATTTAATATAGGAATCAAACATTTTCTTACCCGCCCTTTATCATTCTGGTTGATCGAGTAAGAAGACACATTCCCGTCACTCAAACGGGGTCTTGTAAGAACCTTCTGATATCACAGTAATTTAGAGGCGGTAGGGAAAGAAAATCTCCCAAACAGGTCCATGAAGAAATTTTTTTTTTTCCTGAAGTTCGTCTTTTTTCCTCTCAAGGGTGTGGGTCCTCCAAATCATAAGGGAAATTTAAAAAAAGAACGAACGGTGACTTGAACCGTGGCATGTACACAGCAGGAGGCCCCCGGTTTTAAACCACCCACAGCAAAGTTGGGCCCGACATATTCATTTTTTGGGTTAGTATTGCCCTATCATCTGTGCATAAATATGTGTATGTGTGTGTGTGTGTGTTTTATAGGATAATTTTAATAGATGGAACATTTTGTAGACGAAATATGCAAACTAATTTTATCTCAGAATTTATAGTTTCATCAATGCTGTCTTTCTGACTACCCAAAAATCTTTGGTAGTCAGAAAAATTCCAAAAAATGGTAATGGTTTTAGAAGGAAGACTTCATCTTGGGAAAAACTTAAAAATCGAACATTGCGCCACCTATATAGTTCAGCAAATTTTGTATGGAGTTCTCTCTAATATTAATAAAGATATAGAGGATAAAAAAGTTTCTGTGGGCAATTAACGAACGTTCCGTGGCTGAGTTTGTATAATTATGCAAGCTAAGTTGAGAATGCATGGATTAGATTGCTCAATTTTTGTCGATATATAGTGTTTTCATACATCATTGCCAAGGCATTTTTGTGAAAATTTTTTCAATGCTCCTTTTTATTTAAAAAACAGCTTTATGCAAAGTGTTAATATCGCTGAATCCCCTTTCCCCGAGCCACTATGTCGGGGGGGATAGAGATTATATCCAACTATCCAGAGTACTAAGCAGAATCAAAATATTTTTGAAAATCAAAATTCTCTTCCTGGGGCGTCAAGAGTTATATACTTAAATCTTGTGTATCCTGACTACGTTAAATATTCAACATTTCTGTCAACCCACCAGAAAGACAATAGTCACAAATATGCTTACTAATAAAGTAATGTCAAGAAGAGTGAAAAAAAAACAAGGGGCCCAGAACAAGCTTCCACTGGAACAAGAATTCGCTCTGTATAGAACTAAGGCTCAACACTGAGGGAAAACATTGTCCCAACAAAAGATTGTTGGGGCAATGTTTGTGGTTTTTCCTGGCGAAGTTGCTTGAGGGTGACCTGCTGCCTGAAGTGTGAATACAAAGATATATTAAGCAGAGGAAGTTTAAATTGGGACAGTATTTTTCTCCAATTTTTTTTCATATTAAAAAATTTCTCCTTAAAGTGAAACTTTTTTCTCATTTAAAGTTCTTCTGAGGGGGTTTTTCAATAAACTCTAGTTTGCCCGTTATTTGCAAAAGGTGAATATCGCTTTTCCCCTTTTCTTCGGTGCATGATGCCCTAGAGGACTCTAGCCCAAAAGGAAAAGTAATATTTTCGGAATTCTTGCATACGAGGAGGAAAAACCCTGAGAACGTCAAGAAGTTTTGGGATGATTGATCATGAAATCCAAAATATTTTTTTTTTTCTATTATGTCTTTGAAAAAAAGTTTCCCCTTGAATATTACTCTAATGATTTTAAAAAAGTTTGGGACTATTGTTTTGGGGTTCTTTTATTTAATGTTATGTGAACCTATTGAATGGTTTAAAAAGCACTGCAATCTATTTTTTTTTGGGGATTTTCATGATTACTCATTTTTAAAAAAGTTTGACATCAATATAGCCAATTTTTTTCAATTCTGTTTTCATTTCTGAGCCTTGAAAAAAAGACAATCGACCTGGAAGAGGTGTTTTGGAGAGGGTCCTTTAAAACTACGAGAAGAACTTGTTTACCCCCCAAAAATCCCACCCCCTACATTTTAGCCAACAGTCTTTTGGGGAATGTTTTCGTCATCTTCCTTTGCTGCTCCCCTCGCTGGGAATCACATTAGTCCCAGGAACGTGGCTTCCGTGATTTTCGCTCTGTCTGTCTGTCTGTTTGCCCTCTCTCGCCCCCCTCTCTCTCTCTCTCTCTCTCTCTCTCTCTCTCTCTCTCTCTCTCTCTCTCTCTCTCTCTCTCCGAAGCACTGATGGCTACCTTACCTCCTGCCTCCCCGGGTTTTCTAGGTAAAATATCTTTAATATAGAAATAAGGGCCAATACTTCAAGTATTCACTTGAAATTCTTTTAGCTGTGAATCGTTCCAGCACCTTTACGTCAGTCATACATCAGGCAGTAAAAAACATTTAAACCATTTTAACCCCAGCACCAATTCATCTTACATACAAATGCAAAAAAGCCCACATGCAGACTTAAACACAAAAAAAGAGGTTTCATTTTTTTTCCTTTTGTCCTTGATTGGTTAAATTACACTTGGCAATTAAAGCTTCGTCCGTAAAAAAGAACGGAAGAGAGCAAGATATGTTATTTGTCTGTTCGATAAAAGTGAAATTTTTTGAAAGCAAAACTCACACAGAAAACCCCGAATTAAACCTTTCATTGACGGGTTTAAAAAGCGCTCCCAAAGGCCCTTGGACGTCAAATAAAAAAGGGAAAAATTTTTGGGATGCTTTTCCCGAAAAATGCTATGCAACAATGGATGATATTCTCGTCCCATTGCTATATGCTACAGTGGTCACTTTTTCCCCCAGTCGTTATTTTCTACAGAGCCTAGTACTCAAATTCGCAATCGGGAAAAGTGAAAACTTTGACTGACTCTAGAATGGGAGTAAATTTGAGTACGGGGAATTTCACTGCTGAACATGGTAATGTACTTTGGGGTTAGGTACTTGATTACAGTCCGTGATGAGGGTTGGACTAAAAAATCGTTAAATCTTGAATAGCACTAAGGTGCAGTGGATTTTTTTATTACCGACAACGTTTCGCCCGTGTCGTCACAATTTCCATTTATTAATTAAAGTATTTGTAGGATTTAAGTATCGCTTATTCATCCTGATAGGAATTTACTTATTCGGGGCCATAGACACTCTCTCTCTCTCTCTCTCTCTCTCTCTCTCCCTTTTTTTTACCACCCACTGATATTACCCCCTTTTATCGCTCCCGCTACTACTACAACTACTACTAAAAAACAGTTCACGTCAAGCAGTTCCTGAGGAAATATTATGGTTCCTGAGGTAATATTATAGTTCCTGATGTAATATTATAGTTCCTGAGAAAATATTATATTTCCCTAGGTAATTTTAAGTTCCTGAGATAATATTATAGTTCCTGAGGTAATATTATAGTTCCTGATGTAATATTATAGTTTCTGAGAAAATATTATATTTCCCGGGTAATATTATAGTTCCTGGGGTAATATTATAGTTCCTGAGGTAATATTATAGTTCCTGGGTAATATTATATTCCTGAGGAAATTTTTAAATTCCTGAGGTAATATTATAGTTCCTGAGGTAATATTATATTTCCCTGAGGTAATATTATATTTCCCTGAGATAATTTTAAGGTCCTGAGGTAATATTATAGTTCCTGGGTAAAAATTATATTTCCCTGAGATAATATTATAGTTCCTGGGTAATATTATTTCCTGAGGTAATATTATATTTTTCTGAGATAATATTATAGTTCCTGAGGTAATATTATAGTTCCTGAGGTAAAAATATAGTTTCTGAGATAATTTTAAGTTCCTGAGGTAATATTATAGTTCCTGAGATAATTTTTGTTCCTGAGGTAATATTATAGTTCCTGAGGAAATATTATAGTTCCTGAGGTAATATTATAGTTCCTGTGGTGAGCCAGTCTGCCACATAACTGTGTCAAAAGTTTTTGGCAGACAATTGCCCGGAATTTGCATGAATGAATAATACAGTTTTGGGGGAAAAGGATGCAGATTTAAATTTGAATTTTATGAAGAAATTTTCCCAGTTGAATCGCACCGAAGGGAAAAAGGGGGCGATATGAGACTGTGATCAATATCCCATTAATCGTAAATAAATTTTTATTCGAGGCTTGTTTGAATCATCTTTCCCAAGGAAATTTCGAGAAGCTGAGAGGAATCAAATATAAGACGTGTAGAAAATCACAAAAAAAGATCCCTTGCTCAGATGAAATAGATACCCCTGACTTTACAGAATGCTCCATAGCTTTTTCAATCTTTTAGCCATGAACTAGGAAAACCCTCTCCAGACTTGAAATTACCTCTGTACTTGACTACTGAAGCCTGCTTTACAGGCGGAAAATTTTTTAAAAAAGGGGGGTAATTTAGGTATTTATTACTATCAATTTATCAGTTTTGGGCATTATTTTTTTTGAAAAAAGATAAGAAAAGAGAGAGGTAAATATACGACGAGACAACAAAACAGACCCCGCAGACAGACAAAAGGAGTAAAAAAAAGGAACCAAAACCCAAAAGGGGGTGAGGGGAAATTTAAAAGAATGGAGCAAACATAAGACATTATAATCCTTCCATAAAACACCACTACTGCCCAGTTCTACAGCTCCCTTTGGAATACCCAAAAGATTTTTTTCCCCCACAGCGTATATATATTTTTCCCCCTAAAGGGAAAAGAATGCCCATACACTTTTAATTTATCAGTTTTTTTATGGCAAAACTGATATCATGTATTTTTTGTTTTGTTTTTGGAGAGATATCCGCTTTTTACTGGCGGATATCCAGAAGTGAAGGGATTTAGGTGATGTTGGAATTTAATGGGAAAGATAACGAGGAAATCCCCTTTTGATGGGGGGGAATTTTATGCGTGGGGAGGCGCAGGGTATCACCCCTACTCTCCCCCTTTTCCCCTCTGTGACGCATGCGGTATCACCCACTACCCCCCCTCCCTCCCATCCGTGACGCAAAAGCGTCATGTTTTGGGGAAAAAAGATGAAAAAAAACAAGGCCCCCCCTTTTGTTTCTGTTTATATTTCCTCTCTTTGTTGTGGGGTAGTAAAGGGGTTTCTTTTACCCGGGTGAAAAGGGTTTTTGATTTAAAGGGAAATTTTAGTGATCCCAACCCCCCTTTCCCGGGATCAAAAACCCCATTGGGTTTGGAATAGTAGTAATAGTAGTCGTAGTAGTAGTAGTTTTTTGTAGTAGTAAGAAGAAGAAGAAAACAGGTTTCTGATCATTTGACCCTTTCTTTTCTTCATTAGGAATCTTGTTGAGGGAAAAACTGCCCAAACCTACGTAAAAAAAACTATGCAAATAAGGCTTAGATTACGCCAAGTTTTGGGAAAATTTAAACCCGTAAAATGCAAAACCCCAAAGTTTTTTGCGGAGAGGAAAACCCCGAACGTTAATGAATTGCGGGGGAATGGAAAAGGGAGGGGATGCAAAAAGAACCAACTTGTTGAAATTTGACTCCCGTGATACTCATGTAATATTACACGTAAAAAAAATTTTGTCATATATTACTATGTATATATATATATATATATATATATATATATATATATATATATATATAATATATATATATATATATATATATATATATATATATATATATATATATTAAAAACGGGACTAAATCAAAACCCAAGGAAATCGTCCCCGAAGCCTACGTTCTACCACTGTACTAAATTAAGTTTCTTTGAGTTAGGCTCAATCGTCAATTACGAGTTTTCATTGCTTTGGGATTCCAGGGTTCGGGGCTAAATGTATCCCTTTTATGTACCCCCTAGATGTATCCCTAGAGGGGTTCCTAGATTTTCCCTAGATGTATCGCTAGGACTGCTGGTGATGGGGGGAGGAAGCTATTAGAACCTTGCAGTTGCTAGAGCAGAAAATTGGAGTCTGGAAAGATACACAAACGGCTGCTCATTCCTATTTCTGTTGTCGGTAATCTACAAAATAAGATCAGGGAAAAGGGTTTAAAAAGGGGAAGATCAGCCCCAGGAAGAGACGGTTTTGGGAAAAGTGATCCCCTCAAAATGTTACTGGGTATAGAATTGGGTATAGCGTCCCTCGGTAAACATGACCATTGGGAAAAATAAATGATTAGTTCAGTTCTAATTCAGCTTTAAGCTTTTATGAAAAGGGGAAAACGTTTTTAAAACCCCAAAAAAGGGGTTGGAAGGTTTTTTCATAAGAACGGTGTGTATTGACATCCCCACACAAAGCGAAGTCAAAGTGTAGGATGTATAAACTATGTGAAAAGATATAACTTCAAAATATTTAATTTATAGACTAAAAGTACAGAGGATAGAAGGGAACCCAAGACATCACCAAACGTTTAAGAATAGTATTTCCATGGAACGAAAGCGAGTTAAAATCAACTCACAAACGTATACTTTCCAGACTTAAGTAAGAATGGAAAGATTGGGAAACCTCTAGTTGTCCTTGTCTCTAAAAAAAAAAGCATTCAGATGGGACTCTGTAAATATTTTTAAAACCGGGTATTATAAACGCTGTGGTCGGACTTTTTTAACGAAGTCCCTGGGAGTGAAAAGAACTCCTAACCTCCCTTTTGGGGAAAAAAGACGACTGCTAACCTTCCTGACGGTGCTGACGCTCTGGAATGTAAACCAGCCTGATGGTAAGAAAAGGGGAAAATTCATTTTTTTACTCTGGAAACCGAGGTAAGTAGTGCTCTATGTGGGGGCTTTTTTTTTAAATACCATTTTGGGACCCTAGCAAAAACAAAGTTGTATTTGATGAAACTTTCAAAAAATTGTCCCCTAACATATCACCTTTAAATGTCCCCCGTTGTATACTTATATATAGGTGGATCTGAGTTTAAGTAAGAAGCAACTTGTATGGGAAAAAAATGAAGCATCAATATATTACTTATGTGTATTTCGGCCACAATTAGAACCCTTTTCACCTGTGTTTTAATTTCCTGTTTTTTTGGGCCTTGTAACCAAGATGTTATGGAAAAAACATAAAGTAATCTGGGGATCAAAATTTTGATGGTCTAATTTTTTAAAGGAAATCTTTGTTGATTGTACTGGTCTAGTCTTCTGGGGAAAATTTTGCCAAATTGTTGATCAAACAGCCATTGATGGTTGGCCCCATTGGAGGAAAATTAAGAATGTTTTTATATATATATATTTTTATATATATATATATATATATATATATATATATATGAAGGTAAACAGTCGAGCAAAAAAATTTTTTCTGTTTCCACGTCTGTCTGTCTGTCTATCTGTCTCTCTCTCTCTCTCTCTCTCTCTCTCTCTCTCTCCCTTTTGCTCTTCCCCCCCCTCATCTCTCGTTGCCACAAACTCTACACTGTTTCCCGCTACCTTGCCTCTTTTTTTATTCCTTTTTTTTCCAGTTGCAAGCTGCACGAATCTCCCCTTTTTTTAAATTTGGGACAATTCCTCCAGCCTGATGTGTTTGTCCTGCACAGAAGACTGCCACAACATTTAATCGCTCACTCTTCCTAAATTCCCACAAACCACCAGCCAGACGTTTTTGTCCTTCAACGAGCACATCCACACAACAGTTATCAGTCCCACTCGACTACCCCCTTCGATTACGCCACACAGCCCTTTTTTGTCATCAACGAGACGAGATATTCGGTTTATGATTTTTTGGCTGGTTCCTTTTTTTGGGGACTTCGGTGCCCCGGGCTTCGAGGTTTGAGAATTCAACCTCGAAGAAATTTTCTTGGATAAATTAAAAAAAATGGCAGTTTATATGACAGTCCCCGCTTAGTGTTAGGGGAGGAAGGTAGGGGGAACTATGCTCCCGATGGTACAATGTCAGTAATGGGTTAGTATCCCATAATGTTCCAGGGGAAAAAAAGGGAAACAGTGCGGGATAGAAATGACAATAAAGGCTGAGTGGGTTGTAGATGTTATTATAAGTGACGAAAAAAACAGTGATGCTGGGGCATGGTACAATAAGTAATATTAAAAAGTGGAATAGTGGTGAAAAGGGACAATAAGTGGCATTAAAGGTAGAGTGGTGTTATACATGGGGTTGGCCCATTGTAACTCAAAAAACCATTTAAGGGCCCCCGTAACAATCTATGTTAATGGGTAGTTAGAAGGGAACCCTGGTCACATGTGTGTTTGTGCATGTATGTGTCACAGGGGTTTTTTTTTAAACCACGACATATATGTGTATATGTCTTGCGTATTAGCCAGATTTTTATTGACAAGGATCGTTTTTTGCAAATGCCAAAATTTATCTAAAAATGATCTGAATTTCAAAAAATTTGTTCTCCTCCAAAAATTTATTTCATTTATGGTATATTCTAATACCTAAATTTAGGTGGATTGTGTTTGTTTTTATTTACATATTTTTCTTAAAAAAATTATTTTAAAAAAAAGGTGCCTGATTTTATATATGTTAAAAAACCCTTTCCCAAAAAAAGGGAAAAAGGTTATCATAAATAGAAGAAATTAAATGTAATCAAAAGATGCGCAAACTTACGCATCTCAAAGTAAATTTCCCTAAACTAGCTTAAATTATACGCACCAGCTTCTGAAAGAACGTTCCTAAATTAGCTTAGTAACTTATACGCAAACTTACGCTTCTAAAAGTAACTTTCCCTAAACTAACTTATAACTTAACCTTGCAAAAGATGTTAATTTTTTTTTTTGGATAATATGCCCTAAATCTTGCCCAGTCTTCTTAGGGTAAACCCCTAAATTAAAAATGGGTGTCAAAATCAACCGGGTATATTAATTGAGTGTTTCAATTTTTGATATTTGCTGGAGTTATAAGAATAAGAACAAAATTTTCTGCTTTGACGCAAGTATCATGGCCAAATAAGCTGTTGTCACATTCAGAAAAAAAAAAAAATGATATATCCTGTATATAGCAATAATGTTTTGTGTTTGGGAGCTGTTACAGGTAGACACAGGTAAAAGGATATATCCTTCCAGGGCAAGATTGCTTCTTAGGTTGGGTGAGTCTGGCCGTGACAGCTCAAAAGGTAAGATGTGAGTCAACCTGTGTCACTACACCCCCCACGAATTGACCTGTTTTAAAACCCTTTGCCCACCTGATGAACCCCCCCATGGGGTTATTGTTAATAATAATAATAATCATATTATTATTAATGATATTATCATTATTAATATCAATGATATTATTATCATTATTAATAATATTATCAAATTTTTATTAATGATATTATCAAATTTTTAATGATATTATTATCATTATTATTATTAATGATATTATTATTATTAATGATATTATTACTAAATAAAACCCCAAGTTGAGGTTGGCATCAGGTCGACTTATTATGAGGATGTTATTAATAATAATAATATTATTTTTATTATTAATGATATTATTATCATTATTATTAATGATATCATTATTAATGATATTATTATTATTAATATTATTATTATTATTATTATTATTAGTGATATTATTAATGATATTATTATTAATGATATTATTATTAATGATATTATTATTATTATTAATTTATATTATTTATAAAAACTATAAATATATCTTTAAAAATCATTTTTCCAATTAAAAGCTTTAAATTTTTTTATCAACTTCGGCACAAGACTAGCGCCCCTTTTTAAAACAAAAAAAGCGTAAAAAAGATCTTTAAAACAGTCACGGATGAATGATACTGCTTTCAAAATAACGTATATGTATAATACATGTACTATAATAAAATTTTAGGCTGATAAAAACCCTTCTAATTTCAGTTTAGATGAACCATGGAAAAAACTTTTTACTGAGGGTTTTTTTTTTAATGAGAGTGAAAGCAGTGGGAAAAATGTTTACCCTCAGATGTTCAGTTTATAAAGTTTTTAGACATAAGTGAAAAAAACTGGAAGATACTGTACAAAGTAAATGTTCAATTTTCCCCAATTA
>WNWK01049694.1:0-13118 GCA_009830355.1 Cherax destructor
ACTTTATTGTTGACTAGTATTCAAATCAAATCAAATATTTATTTCTAGTAATATTAAAAAGTGGGGATACTTATAGTATTAATACATTTTATATAGATATTACAAGATGGCCAATAATATGCCCAAGTATGCCCAGGCTTTTTAGGCGGGGCTTATGAAGGCTTTCTCAAAGTGACACAAAAGATTTTTAATTTATAGTAAGGTTAGGTAATTTAAATGATTTAAAAGGTTTTCAAAATTTAGGACCAAATTTTTAAAATTTAGCAAAAGTTTAAGAATTTAACAATTATTTTTTATATTAATGATAAAGGCCGTTTCATATTGGGGGTCTTAGGCAAACCCTTTTGACTAGCTTGATGGACATGGGAAGTAAGGAAAACATTGACAGCCATAAAAGGGGGGCTTTAGGGGCTACTTCGCTTAAGTGATGTATAAGTTTTTAAAAAGGTAAGGAAATTATTATTAAATCATAACCAAAGGCAAAACCCCTTTAAAAGGGTCATACAGAAAAGGGGTAAGGACAGACTTCTTGTGTTTGGGTAAGATAGATGTGTGCGGGGGGGGCTGTATTCTTGCGAGGCTGCAATAGAGCGAATGAAGAAATAGATCTCGAGGTGACGGGTTTTTGGGGGTTTTTTCGGGTTTAAATGAAGAGACAGCTAAAAAAAGAACTGTGTAGATTGTGAGGCAGTGAAGATAACATATTGAAGAGGCAAGATCATCTTTGAAAACTGCATAAGATTTTTTACAAAAGAGTGAGTGAAAGAAATGTACTCTTGGGTGTTAAAAACTTTGGATTTCAATAAATGGAGTCAGAGACCATCTGGGCGGACGTTGAGGCTCTGCCTCCTGGTGGCTTGTCCCTTTATTTTCACCAACATGGCAGCAGCTGGTAGACGTCGCATCAACACTGTCTGTCTTGAAATAGTGAAGGGCGTGTTACCCCCGTCCTCAGGGTTTTAAAGTCATACCTATGGTGTTGAAGGATATCTACAAGTTCGACATAGGTGACCTATATGGTGTGGCCATAAATGGACTAACCAGAGTATTTGTGAAATTGTTGTCAACCCCAGGAGTATAAAAGGTTGGTTGACAAGTATCAAAAACAAATATGCAGTTAACTCAAAGTATGGAGAGTGCGGTTGGGGGGACGTCTCACGGTCCTATACGTGGATAAGGGGGTGGCGTACTGTTTAAAACGGATCCAGTGGATTTAATGGCAGTCTTCAAAGAATATGGGATTGTACATGCGCGAATGTGGGAAAGTGGCATGGGGGGCCCCTTTAAAGGGACTCATGGGGGGGATCTTATTCATTAAAAGTTTACCATCAGGCGGCCCATACCGTCATATGTAGTTATCCCCTGAGTTCAGGACCCAGGTGTACGTAATGTACGTTGTGGGCTTTGGAAAAATGTATCAGCGAATTGTCCAAAGAGAGGGAAGCAACGATTTAAGGAGGGTATGAATCGAACAAGCAAGGCAGTTAGGACAGGAAACAACTACGTTGGGGCGGGGCCATCTACAAGGAGGATAGTGGGAGGGCAGTGCAGGGACATATCAAACACCCCCTACAATGGCTACAGTGGAGCAGAGAAAATAGCAGGGGGGAGGGTACAGGGGGGCCAGCCCCAATATGTCTTTGGAGGGGTGGAGGCCTCATAGCCGAGACCTTGCCGGATTTGGGGGTGCGACAGCGGGGAAGTGGGGGAGAAGACAATGAACTAGGTGTTGCAATGGAAGCAGATAGAACTGGGGTACAAGGGTTGGTATGGGGGGCGGTGTGTGTGGAAGTGCATGAGCAAGAAAGTGGTAAAAGCATGGTAGTGAAAGGGAAATCCCGAAAAGATCAGTAGCCCCATCAGATGGAGAGGGATGTTTTTGCCTGCGCAAAGAATAAAAAGCCTTTGGTGGATGCGTCAAAGGGGAAAGGGGGGATGCAATTTAAGGAAGGTGCCAAGGGTGGGAAATGAGTAAACAGAGCAGGAGGCACGGGAAAAACTGAAGTGCCATACATCAAGGTAAAATTTAAACCTTCATTTTTGTTTTCCAGTGTATAACTATTAATGAAAATGGTATGAGGGCAGAGGTTAAAGGAAGTGAGTGGAGGTGACATTGAGACGTTATGGTGGGCAAATGGGTTTTTGCAGGACCAAAAGAAAGGGGGTTGGGAAGAAACTTACTTTTGGGAAGGATATGATGTATATGCTGGGTCTTCAGGGAGTTTAAAAGGGGGGGGGTTTGCGGTAGTGATAAAGGTGTCAAGCCCTTTTCTTTTTGATAGCATGGGAGGAGTGTGGGGGGACGTATAGTTAAGGTGGGGGGGGGAATGGGGGGGTCAGAGTATGCTTTGTAGGGGTTTATATGCCGGCGGATTTTTCCAGGAAGGTCAAGGTTAATTTGTGAATGAATATTTGGTGTACCTTAGGGGGGATGCCAGGTGTAGCGTGGTGGGGGGGGGATTGTAACTGCGTCATTAGAAAAAAAGATGAAACCTGGGGGGAGTGGGTTTGTGTGTTAGGGGTCTTAAGAGATGTATTAAATAGTGTGGGGTTGAAGATGTGGTAGGTGGGGGAGAGGGTGGAGCACACATACTTTCGTAAGGGTTATGCACCCAAAGATTGGATAGGATATATGCGTCAGATCTGGTAGTGGCTGAAGGTGTGAAAACGATAGATGAAAGGGTTTTCGGACCATAGAGGTTTTCCCTGGAGTGTAATTTGGGGAAAGGGGGCAGTTAGATGGTATAGGGCTACTGGAAATTAAATTTTGAAGTTGTTGGGTGGGGAGGACAAACAGGAAAAGTTTTGCACAATGGTGGAAGGGGTTGTGGGAGCAAGTAAGAGGGGGGATCGAGTTGGGAGAAAGTATAATAGTGTGGGGGGAAAAAGGGGAAAAAAGTGGGTATAAAGGTTTTTATACAAGGTTGGGGAGGGGGGAGGCGGGTTGGTCATTTGGGTTGCAAAAGTACATAGAGGGCTCTTGCCCGGGTTTCAGGAAGAACGGACCCAATGCAATGCAGTGCGGGAATAAGGGGTTGAAAAAAGGCTGAAAGAATACAGAATGAACGATTTGATGCTTGTCGATTAAAAGGCGGTGATGGATGATGTATTAGGGGGAGACAGGCCTTGAAGTATGTTTTGAGCAAATGTAGGAAAAGGGGGACGATATGACTTAAACTGCATAAAGTGGATAAAACGTTGGAGAGTCAGTGGTTTGAAAGGGGCAAAGTTTAAAGGGGCGACTGGGCGGCGATGGGTGTCTATGTGTCTATGTGGAAAAAATGGTTCGAGAGGTATTGGAGAAGGGATAGGGTAGGCATATCAGAGAGAACCCACGATTATGGAGGGAATAAGAGCAAAGGTGGGAGAGGGGGCAGTAAGTAGGGAAAAGGTCCTGTTAGTGAGGAAGAGGTATGGGAGGCGGTGGATGGGTTAAGAAAGGGGAAAGGCTCCAGGGATAAGGGGGAATGTTAAAATTTTTAAGGATACATTGGAATG
Organism: Cherax destructor; assembly: GCA_009830355.1. Classification (NCBI taxonomy): domain Eukaryota; kingdom Metazoa; phylum Arthropoda; class Malacostraca; order Decapoda; family Parastacidae; genus Cherax; species Cherax destructor. The sequence continues at coordinate 3,499 of WNWK01049694.1, forward strand.
TATTGGGGGGATGTTTGGTGTGGCTTTTAAAATAAAATAAAGGAAGGGGGGATGCTTAGATAAAGATAAGATAAGATAAGATTTCTTGGGATTTTTAACCACGGAGGGTTAGCCACCCAGGATAACCCAAGAAATAGTGTGTCATCGGGACTGTCTGTCTTATTTCCTTTGGGGGTCCTTAATCTTGTCCCAGGATCGACCCACACCAGTCGACCCAACAACCCAGGTCCTATTTGCTGCTAATTTAACATGACAACAGGTGTGGGAAAAACCCGAAAAAGTTTCCACCCGCTGGGGAAACGAACCCGGGCCCTCTGTGTGTAGGGGGAGCTCTAGCCACCAGACCCCCGGGCCACCGGGAAATTTAAAAATGCATGGGGGTGGTGGTGTTAGTTGAAAGGGGAACAAAGGGGTAACTATGGTAATTACGGGGCCTTTGCAATGATGAATGCGAATTATAAGTTTTTTAAAAGTATTGGGAAATAAAGGGTTTAAAGAGTGCTAGGAGGAGTGATTGAGGAAGGGCAGTGTGGGATACCAGAAAAAACATGATCAGAGGTCACGAAAAAAAATTAAAAAAAATATATAAAAAAGGGGAGCCCTAAGGAAGGGTATTGGGGTTAGGTTTGGGGACGGGCATAAGCAGTGTGGAGAGGGGGGTGCTCTTTAAATTATGCGATGTCAGGGGGTTTTGGGGGGGAAGTGGTAGGATAGGTTTTAAACGGTATAAGGGGGGATTTTGTATGAGTGCAGGTGAATGGTCGTGTGGATAGGATGGTAAAAATGGAAAAGGGATTAAGGCAGGGATGCCCTCTGTCGCAAAAAACTATTTGCATGTATGCAAAATCCATTCACAGACTAGTCAAGGAGGGTATGTGGGGGGGGGGGGGAGGAAGTGAGTGAGGGGGAGGGGATAGTGGGATACGTTGATGATACTACTGTGCTTGTAGGCAAAGTAGAGACTTTTGGGCAATGTGGGACGCATAATAGGTTTTTTTTTTTAGAAAGCAACGGGAATGAGGGTAAATGGGGCCAAATCGCGATTATTAGGTAGGTAGGTGGGGGGGGGGGGAGGGGGGGGGAGAGAGGCATGGGTGGTTAATAGTGGAAAAAATTAAGATATGTGGAGTAATATATATGGTAGTGAAGTGGAAGAGCAATGTGTGAATTCAGGTAGGATAGGGAAAAATTTTGGATAGATTGAAAAATGGAGGGCCCGGGGGTCTTACATTACAACAGAGTGTGATGGGGGTAAAAACATTGATATGTAGTAAGATTTGGCATGTTGTGGTGATATACCCATTTGCAAGGGCTACACCGTTGGAGGGTAAAGTGTTTCGATACATCTGGGCGTTTGGAAAACCATGGATTAAAAATAGTTCAAAATAGGGTGGAGATGGGGTGGTTGGGGGTAATAGTGATAGAACGTGGGAATTTTTATGTATGTTAAAAAATGTGGAAGGGCCCGGGGCACAGACCGGGCCGCGGGGCGTTTACCCAAATTTCTCCCGGTAGATACTTGGGGGTGGGGTAGAGGCAGGACAGGGGGGAAAGTGGCAGAAGAATTAGGTAGGTGGTAGGGGGGAAAGATGTTGGGGCAGTGTTGGGACCTCCCGAGAAATATAATGGTGATAAAAAAAGTCATAAGTTAGCCGCAAGTGATATGGAGAAACTTGGGTGGGGTAAAAGGGTAGTAGAAGGTGTGGGGGTACCTATGTATGATTGGAGCAATATTTGGAAGGGATTAAAGGGTTTTGTTGTTGAGGGCCAGAGATAGAGAACTTATATATGAATTTTTTCATGAGGCTGTGGCATCAAAAACAGCTTTATTTAGGATGGGTTTTAGTTAAAGACGGGGGTTGTGACAGGTGTGGAAAAAGGAAACCGGGTTGCATCAATATATTTTGTGAGGATTTAGGGCTGGTAAGGAATGGATGGGTAGAGTGAAAATTGAAGGGGATGGCATAACAGTAATACGGGCAATAAGTTTGGTTTTAAATGGAATGAGTCAACAGGTGCGAAGGGGTTAATGCACTTAATGGTCGTTATGTGTGCGTGTCATGGAGGGTTAAAAAACCCCTGGGGTAAGGGGCGTATCCCGGGCGCTTAGGAAGGAAGTATGATTAGAACAAAAATATGAATAGAAAGTGTGTATGGGGTAGATGGGGGAAGGTTTTCTCTGAGGAATACAAAGAAATGAGTTTGGGGGGCTTATTGGAAGCATGGGAAAAATAATGTTTGGAAAAAAGGCTTGACACGAGGGGGGGACTTTTTGGGGGGAAATTAGGGAGGGGGGGGGTTTGCGGGGTGGTGGTACATGTGGAATGTATGGGTAGTAAGGAAGGGAAAAAGGATTGGGGGGTAGCGTAGGTGGTGTATGTAAGTATGTACGGGAATAAGGAAGTAGGGGAAAAATGGGGGGGAAAAGGGGGGACGGATGACAAAAAAATTTTATGCTGAAGGGGGAGGATGATGAAACCGAGGGAAGGGGTAGTGTATATGGTGGTAGTGTATTGGTGGTAGTGTATATGGTAGTGGTAAATTACTAAAACAGACGGACGAGACAGACGACTTGAATTAATTAACGTAAGGGGGAAAAAAGAAGGGTTTTCTTGGCATAAAGCAGGATAGGTGAGGTGGAGGCATTATGGCGTGGTCTATGCCAAAACAATAATCAGTGAAAATAGTGTGGATGGGAAAGGCCCTAGTTAATGCATTGTCAATTTGTATACCTCAGTTGAAAAAATATTCATATTAACAACGGGGTTCCAAGCTATTAGTAGATGAAATCTGTATCCCGTGTACAGAGGTACAGAATAAAACCACAAGCTTACAGTGGGGTTTAAAGTGGGAGTGTGTATGTAGGGATGGAAGATGAAAAGGTTATCCTTTAACAGAAGATGTCATGACAAAAATATATGTATTAATTTATATAGAGCAACGGATTATCATATATGACGGGGTGTACTGATACACCAAAAATTGAGATGAATACAGTTTTTTTATAAACACATCAGAATATACACAAAAAATATTGGGAAAGGTAAACAGCAATACCTTGGAAGGGATTTCATCAAAGGAAAAAACCCGTCCCGAATGATAACAAATTTCCCTCTAGAACATACTCCCAATATTCAAAAAACCCAAAACTACTCACCATAAAGAACATTCACACTTGTTCTTGTGCCTACTACATACATAAAACTCTACATTCTAATATAAACCCTCCCCTCAAAATTCTCCTCCCCTAACTTTAATAGGACCCATGACCACAACACAAGATACAATCCCCTTTTTTAAAAGTACCCCGTGTCCATAGCAACCCATGTAAGGGAAATTCCCATGCACATAAAGGGCCCCAGAATCTGGGAAATCATTACCGAAATGCTAAAATAACCTTGTCTGAAAATCCAATTTAAGACTCTTCTCAAAAACCACCTACTCACCTTAAACTAAATACTCATACTGTAAATTGCCTTCAAAAAAAGATCAAAGTTATTTTCCTATAAAATAATTTCATTTTTTCAATTATGTTACCACCCCAATCACCTAAAAATAAATACTCAAACTGTAAATTACTCTCAAAATGCTCCCAAAGTTATTTTCATTAAGATAATTTAATTTTTACTATTATACCATCCTACTAAACACTAGTTCAATTTTATCATCATTTTGTCATGAATAATGTATTATAATCATATCATAATCTGACAGATCTACCAACACAAACTCACTCAATTTTAATTTATGTTCATAGTCTATAAGCCATTAGATTAAGCTGCCCTAATGCCATGGCATGTCAGAGGCTCTCCTTGCACCCCCCCAATTATGATTGTAATGTAAACCCTTTTACACCAGTAAAAAAAAATAAAATTTATTGTATTATTGTATTGTATAAGATTAGTGGGGTACTTTTTAATTTTAAAAAGTAAATAAATGTATGTAATGAGAGAATATGTACATGTTGAAGCATTGAAAGTGCAGGGAAAAAGAATTTGTTGTATAAACTGTTGTATTATTGGGTTTGGGGAAATATTAATAATAGTTGTTGTAAGTGTTTTTGTGTACAATCAAGGAGGAAAACACGGGAAAGGAGGTGTTGAGTACTAACAACATAGGATGATATATTTATACCTTGGGTGTATATATAAAAGTTGTGAAATATTTATAATGTCTGTCAAAGGAACAGAAGCATGGGAAAGGCAAGGGGAGAAAATTTTTTTTTTTTTATATTTTAAGACGGAGATAATGCACAGTAGAAAATTTAAAAACTCATGTGTTGTAGTCGTCAGTTCCATGGGGCCCAAAATGTATGTAGTATTGATTATGTAGTCTGGAAATGTTGGCGTTTCCATAATGTATCAAAATCATGACTTCCATACATTATATATTTTATCTCTGTATGTTTTTTTTAAAAAATATAAAAAAATCAACTGGGTTTTAAAAATTATTATTATTATGATTTTTTTTTTATTATTATATCAAACTAAGTCTAAACCCACCAGGGTCGTACAGCACTGCTGGTATAAAATCTCTCTTTTTTAAATTTTTAAAAACCAGTTGCTATTTACCAAAGAAAAGTTGATCACGTGCGAGAACACAAGCTTCATTGCATTAAGGTAGAAGAGGGGGGTTCTTCACATTACTGGACAGTCTGCCTGTAATCTACAATATTTTAGTGGATGGTTGTAGTCCAACACCTGCAGCATTGTGGTACTGGTATAGGTAATTATTATAATCATGGGGAGCGCTAAACCTGTAGTATTATACAGCGCATGTGGGGGTGGGATGGGATTGAAGATATTCAGCCTCAACTGAGAGAACCGGAGCACAGACCCAATTACCTAGATCAAGAGCCCCTCACTGGCGTCAAGGACCCTCTCTTGAGGGGTACTGGTATGAGCTCCCTTGCTAGCAAGCGCTGAACTGCAATGTATACTGGAAATGCATGACCATAAAACATCAATTTTGCAATATTAGTTAGTATTGTCTCCATCCATGAATAGGCGGATATAAGTTTTGACTGGTGACTGGGAGGGCTCATAATTCTAGTTGTTTATTGATGTCCACTACAGTCTGTGAAGTCTTGCTATACAACCATGCAAGAGATAACACTACAACCATGCAAGAGATGACAGTACTATATACTGTAACCGTATAAGGGATGACAGCACTATATAACCATGTGAGAAATGATAACAGATATTGACATGAATTATTAAATTATTATTATTATAATCAAAAGAAGCGCTAAACCACAGGTGATGAATTATTAAAGGGTGGATTATTATAAAAAAAAATAACCGCTAAACCCACTAGGATTCCTGATGATGGATATACATTAAAGTTTCAGCTTGATTCAAATCATTGACTGACAATCTGCATCCCACTATCTGGGGGGAAGTAGATACTATGGTCAATATGGGACAACAACTCTTATGTTGACATGTGGTCATTCAAGCATCATGCATCACAATTGTTTGCATAGGAAAAAAATTGCCCATTGTTACATTTGGAAGATTTGTCAGTAGAGAAATTACCAGGTTAGGGTTTTCATTGTGTAATGGGGATATGTGCAATGTCAGCACTGTCGCCTGTCTGCAATCTCTAGGCAGGTGGCTTTGAACCCTCTGCCTTTTAGTGCACGAATGATCTGTGAATCATCATTGTGTTCTGGGAGAAGTCAGTTCCATAACAAGATAATGCAGTTACCAGAGGAATCAGGTAGAACATCTGTACTGGGTGATTGCCTAAAGTGATACTAGGTTCTGAAGAGGGGCTTTGGTCATCTGGAGTCAGTAAAGGGTATCAGTCACTTGGGATCTGGGAGAATGACTGTTGAAGGCATCACTAGAAAAATGGGGAGGGATGAGGGAAAAGGGGACAGATACTAGATTAGCAAAAAAAACCCACATCCCACCCTGAACTAGAGCTGTCAACTGTGCTGTGACATGTAGTGCTGCTGCTTTTCCCCTGGAAATAATATCTTACGTTACCCAGTGCATACCAGAATGGCACCTCCAGAATTGTATATAATAGAAGACACAAAGTTATAGTTAAATTTATTTAAAATTTTTTACCTGCATAACAGGTTTTTTCACATTAATATAGTTTATGTAACTGTGATTTCATTATGAACTGTCAGTATACATATATCACTTGTTATTCCTCCAGAACTGACTGGAAGGGCTTAAAAAAACCACCTGTATAGACAAGAGCATGAACAACACAATCATCTTTCAGCTAATAGTGGTGGTGGATGAACTGGCAAGTCTTATATCTCCAGATGCCACTCTCAAATCTGCAGGCAACCTTCAGCACCATGCCATTAATGGAGGTTCTGCCAAAGGGCCCCACCTTATGTCTCACCAGGGGGTCACCTTCCTAACATGATTAAATTTCTATCAGGTGGCATGATTCAATCACCATAGCACTACAAATGGAAGCTATGTTAAAACAGGGATTATAATGATTTTTTTTTCTGCCTGAGCCAGATTTCACAAAAGAAAAAAAATCCCGATTTTGGGACCAAAGGAGGTGATTCAGGGGTACAGTATTTAGATTCAAAATGAGGGAGAAAGGTTCAGTTCCTTGGATCCTGAGCCCCCTTTTACCACAGCAAGAACCCTCCTTATATGGGTTTACTAAAGTAATTAAAATTCCTATAAGAAAGTTAATGGTTAAAAAACCTTATTACCTAAACTTCACAGATTTCTTTCCCAAAAGTAATTGTTCCCATTTTTCCCCAAACAGTGGGTCTCATTTGTAAGATAGTACAGTGGAACTTCGGTTTTAAAAGCCCCAGTTTTGTAGGATTTGGTTTTCGATGACTTTTTCTGTCAAAATTTTGTCCTTTTCGTACATCACCTCGGTTTTCGTAGAGTTGACAATGGTTCGTCCGAATATGTCCACCTGCGTCACTCGGCCCTCAAGCAACAAGTGACTCAGTCTGCCTTTGTTTATCATTGAGTGAGCATCACCCGCGCGTCCAAGAAACATTTCGTAATAATCCATTGTTTTTGTGCTTGTTTATTCAGTGCGACTGCTAAAAAAAGCCACCATGGGGGCCAAAAAAAGTTCAGTGCCAGCCCTTTGATAAAGGGCGAGAAACACGATAGAATTCAAAATAAAAGTGTAAAGTATGAAAGTGGTGTATGGGTGGCCATTCCCGCCAGAATGTCGAGGAAAGTCCATGGGGTTGGATGTGAGTGGCCAGGATGTGGAAGAGTTGGTGGATGACCACAGGGAAGAGCTAACCACTGAAGAGCTGCAACACCTTCAACTGGAAAAGCAACAGATCGCAGCTGAGGAAATTCTTCAGGGGGGGAGAGGAAAAAAAAGGCCCTTTCCCAGTGATTGGCGTGTGCAAAGTGGAGTAATTGCAAAGTTTTGTGAAAAAATATCACTAAAAACTTCAACCCATGCTAAAATGTTCAATGCAATCCTTGTCCCATTTAGGGAAATCTTAGAAAGGCCCGAAACAGACTTCTCTGGACAGATTTTTTTTGCGACAAGGGTTCAGTGACTCTCAAACTGGTCTAATTCCAGTAAAAAACAAGGAAGTAAAAAAATAGGGCCTTGTCCGGGGCCTTATGGAGGGGTTTCCCCCTTCCCAAACCAAAACCCCCCCTCCTCTCTCCCCCTCCCCGCTGTCTTCCATCGCCAACAAGTCTCTTCAATAAAGGTAAAGTGAATTTTTATTATTATTATTATTATAATCAAAAAACGCTAAAAAAATGATGTTAAATGTTTTTTTCCTTTTATTAGTCATTTTTATTTTTTCATTGTTTTTTTTGTAAAACTATAGTTATTCTCTATAAAAAGTATTTTTAATATTTTTTGGGGGTCTGGAATGGATTAATTGTATTTCTTATTTCTTATGAAATATTGCTTCAATTTTTGTGAAATTCTGTTTTTTGTCAGACTTTCTGGAGATTTTCGAAAACCCCGGTTCCACTGTACCAAAAAAAAATTTTTTGGGATGGCAGGTGTCCATGTGCAGTATATGAGGCAGAAACTCAGTTCGTTTACACCACCTCCCTCCCTCTCTACCAGTCCGGGCACATAACCCTTCATCTCGCCCTATATTCAGGTACCTTATCCCTTTTCCATAACAGTAGGGTGGGAAGGGAACATGAGTGAATGGCATAAGGTGTGGTATGGATGAAGTAGTGTGGGTGTGGTGTCATAATACAAATATAATCAAATTATAAATAAACCCGTATGGGTCATACAGCGCTAAAGCGGGTGGGGGTTGGGGATGAAAGGGGTGGGGGTGTGAAAAGGGTAGGGGCTAGTGGAAAAGGGGGGTTAGTGGTGTGAAATTGAAATCATAGTTGGGGGTTTCAGTTAACCCTTTCGGGGTTTCCCCCGTATAGAGGCACGTGGGGGGGTTTTTTCCCCGACTACCCCAAAAATTCCCCAGCCCTCAAATAAAGGGGGAAAAAGGCTGGTGGCCCCTGTTTGGGGAGAAGGGGTTTTGCAGCGGAGTATAAAAAAATTTCCACACAGTGCATAATGGGGAAAAAAAAGGGGGCCGTTTTTTTGGTTTTTAAAACAGGACTTTGCAGTCTTTTTTCCCCATGGTATTTATCTTGTTTTCCCTTTTTTTTAGTCTCACTTGATAGAATGAATGATAAAATTACAAAAAAGAATAATTTTTTTTGGGTTTCACAATGACAAGTCCGAAACTGAGCGAAAAAGAAAAATGTTCGTTTTTTTGCAGATGTTCAAAAAATAAAAAATCACGCCATCCTTCAATATACATCAACGGGGTTGTTTTTTTGCACAAGTCCCTTTTATATTTTTTATACCTTTTTTACAATGATGCATTGTATACATAAAGTAAATCCCTTTTTTTTGAAAAAAAAAATTTAAAAGGGAAAAGGGGAAAAGAAAGGGAAAGGGGGGCCGGGAGACATGACTAATGAACAATAAAATGTTATTTGAGTGCCATAATCTGTCTGTTTATTCTGGACCCTATTTTGAAATTGGCATTTTTTAAAATTTTTTGGGGAAAATTTGGGCCCAAAATTTTCCAATTTCCCCCTTTTTTTGGATATTTTTTAAATGGGAAAAAATTGGCAGTTTCATACCCAATTGATAGAACAAATGGAAATCTAGCAAAAAAAGCTATAATTTTAGTAGACTGAAACATTGGAATTTGCCGAAAATAGGGCTCAAAGGGGAAATCGCCGATGCTTAAATATCATGATACCGCTAACTTTTGCGGAGCATAATTCCCCTTAGTTTTCCATCAAATTTCATAATTTTGGGGTCGTTTTGACGGGAAAAAAATTCCCCTATCATTTCATTTTTTTTTTTTTTTTCCAAAAAAAATTTTTTACCCCCGGGAAAGAGTTTGGGGGGAGGGCCTCAAAACCCCCGGGAAAAAAGGGGTTTTAAATCAAAGAGAGCATGTCAAAGGAGTTATTTTCAGCAAATCAGCTGCTGTCAGGGGGGTTAAAATAGTAGTGTCAGGGCAGTGTGAGGGGGATAGTAGTGTCAGGGCGGTGTGAGGGTTTAGTAGTGTCAGGGCGGGTGAGGGGATAGTAGGTCAGGGCGGTGTGAGGGGGATAGTAGTGTCAGGGTGGTGAGAGGGGATAGAGTGTCAGGGTGGT
>WNWK01049695.1:0-13118 GCA_009830355.1 Cherax destructor
CTCTGACACCATGATACTGCATGTTTACTCGACTCTGCAGGGTAAGGAGTGAATGTGGCAAGTTCTTTCTGACATACATCACACAACAGTTGGTTGACCTTAAGTTATAAGCTGCATATCCAGACAACTTTGGGGGAGTACTCCTTCTTTGAGTCTACATTCCTGCAAACAGATGACATCAATATTCTTGGTTGCACTAATATGATGTAAGTCAGGCAACCGCTTCTAATAGAAGCAATGTTCCATGAAAAAATTGTAATCTATCCATTGTAGTGAGTTATTACAATCTCTTGTTCATAAGATGGTAAGACTATTATGCTTTGCCTACAGTGTGCAGACACTTAAGAGCAAATAGCATAGTTTGTACATGTTTATCTTCATAACCTTTATTTCTAAGCATTTTCCGGCAAATTGGCAGCAAGTTCCAAGGCAACTTTTGAAGCCAAGAGTCATTGGCTTCTTTCTCACAAATGGCTTGAAATTGAACCGAGATTGTTGATGCACTTTTGACATCATCAACGCACTCAGGATTAGATTTTTAGATTTTGCCACCGAAGTGGCTAATTTATTGTGCACCCCATATCCATCCTGTGGACGGTAGCGCAGAGCATATGGATACACAAAGGCCTAGGCACTAGGCCCCAAAGGAGTTAACAATTGTACATTTGGGTTCATATCTACATTTCAATTATCTGTTACAAGCAGGTATCTTATTTCATGAATAAGATATCTTGACATGTCACATAGGTTATTATATTGTCTATCTCTATATTCCTCAATAAGTGCACAATTAACCACATAGTGTTCACGACAGTGACCATATGCCTGATCACATAATTTGCATTTAGTTTGATCATCATCTGTCTCCCAAACTGTCAGAAGTACCTGTAGCCAAGCCTAAGCCTGGCCACTACAACATCAGTCAGTCTGTTCACATTGCAAGTTGCTCCACAAACATGCCCATCTGTGCTCGCATTATCATTATATCTACAGTTCACTTATCTGTTACAAGCAAATTTAGGAAATTTGCTTAGAATAAGTGGTATCTTACCTTCACTAATAAGATATCTTGACATGTCACATAGGTTATTATACTGTCTATCTCTAGATTCCTCAATAAGTGGACAATTCAGCACATAGTGTTCAAGACAGTGACCATATGCCTGATCACATAATTTGCATTTAGTTTGATCATCATCTGTGTATCTCCCAAACTGCCAGAAGTACTTGTAGCCAAGCCTAAGCCTGGCCACTACAACATCAGTCAGTCTGTTCACATTGCAAGTTGCTCCATAAACATACTTATCTACATTCATGTTATCATAGTGGGTTATAGATCTACTCAGGCTTCTAACTGCATTCCTATAGCTATCATTTTCATTATTTATTTCTCTCCTAATATTATTCCTAATGCTAGACACAGATATACCAAAGTTATATTCTACATTCTCCTTATGGGTGCTCTTCTTGGCTAACATATCAACTTTATCATGAAGGAGTAATCCAATGTGTGACGGAATCCATAGCAAATGTACTTTAATTCCTTTGTCCCGGATTTTTGAGTATCTATACCTGGCTTCTCCAATGAGCATGCTGTTAGAGTCATTATAGGAGTCAAGAGCCTTCAATGATGACATAGAATCAGTAATAATGATAGAGTCAAGCTCAGTGTCATAAGTTAGCTTTAGTGCCATAAGGATTGCAAACAATTCAGTTTGCAGTGTAGACGCCAGTTGTTAATTCTTATGCCTAGTTCAAAAAAATTATTATTGTTCTTAACTAGGGAGGTGGCAACCAGAGCAGATGCAGCCCTGCCAGAAGACTCCTGTTTAGATCCATCAGTGTATATAACTTGAGATAACTTATTACTACCAGCTAGGCGGATAATTTCTTCTTGAGCAGTTGCTTTAACAAGTGATTTAAGGAAGGGATTACTAGCAATGAGTTTCTTGGGAGGGACTTGCAGGTATGTGATATTAAATGAACACATCTTCCATGGAGGGGTGAAATGCTCTTGTTGCCTACAGTGATACAATTCATGCAGGTCGAGAGGGTAGGAACACTGTACCAGTGCTACTGGTCAAATGTAACTTAGGTTCAGTACAGTTCTAAATTGAATGCGTCATTTTCCCACACTACCACTGGACCCATTATTTGCCTCTGTAATTTTTTGACTACCGCCCATGAGATAGGTGTGTCTACCTGGAGTCTACCTGGAGAGAATTCCAGGGGTCAACGCCCCCGCGGCCCAGTCTGTGACCAGGCCTCATGTTGGACCAGAGCCTGATCAACCAGGCTGTTACTGCTGGCCGCACGCAGTCCAACGTACGAACCACAGCCCGGCTGATCAGGTACCGACTTGAGGTGCCTGTCCAGTGCCTGCTTGAAGACAGCCAGGGGCTTGTTGGTAATCCCCTTGATGTATGCTGGGAGGCAGTTGAACAATCTTGGGCCCCTCACACTTATTGTGTTGTACCTCAACGTGTTAGTGGCATCCCTGCTCTTCATTAGGGGGATGTTACATCGCCTGCAGAGTCTTTTGCTTTCGTACGGAGTGATTTTTGTGTGCAAGTTTGGTACCAAGCCCTCGAGAATTTTCCAGTTACATAATATGTATAAAGTGAAAACATTAGTGATCCATATCTGATCGGTCCTTCTAAAATTATACCCTCACCAGCCATATGTTTTTAGTCAGTTCAAATGTTCAGTTAGTTTTAGTTTAGTTTAATAACACACATACAATAAATTTCCAAGAAAATCTCAAAACAAGTAGGCATATTATCTAAGATACGCTACTATGTGCTTCAATCAGCTCTCCTTGTACTATATCACTCGCTCATCTACCCATATCTCACTTATGGAATCTGTGCATGGGGATCAACAACATTAAATCACCTTAGACCACTCATAACCCAGCAAGAGGCTGCAGTCAGAATGATAACAAATTCTCACTCTAGACAGCATACTCCGCCAATATTCATAAGCCTAAAATTACTCACCTTTAAGAACATACACACTTATTCTTGTGCATATGTAAGGGGTTGACTAACTTCAGGTCTCCAGGTTGGGAGCAGTAGGAGGATTAAATACTATGTTTGTTTGGTTCAGTCATTTATAATTGTTTTGTTATTGTCGTTGTTGTTATGGAGCGGCCATAGAGAGTACATTGTTATTGTTATTCAGTCTTTCTATAACCTACAACCACTACAGTGGCGACGAGGATGGGATCATCAGAGCCAAGGATAGTAGGCCAATGTGGCCTGAAGTAGTAGGGATATTGTCAGCCGAGGACATTGCAGCAGAACGGTGATACAGCAGCAACAAGTGGCAGCATGGCAGCAGCACAAGGAAGGTTGGAACCTTTCGACCCACGTAAGATTTCTTTGGAGCTCTGGCTAAGCTTGTTGGAAGCCAATTTCGCTCACTTAGGAATTAAAGAGCTAGATAACAAGAGGAATTTCTTGCTAGTGTCCCTGGGATCAGAAACTTAGTGTTTTAGGTAATGTGTGTGCACCAGATTTACCACACACGAAGCGTTACGACGACTTGGTCGTGGCACTGAAAAGTTATTATGCAGTGAAATCAGCCTACCACCGCAGTTTGTTGGCTTTTCAGCAGAGGAAGAAACGACAGGGTGAGTCCTTGCATGAATTATATACAGATTTAAAAGCATTGGCTGTGAACTGTACCTTTGGGGGACAATTTGACCCCAGAGTGAGGGACCAGTTGTTTATGGCGGTGGTGGATGAAGTGTATTTTCCTCACCTAGTTGCAGAAAATTTGGATTTGCAAAGTGTGCAGTCTGCAAAACTATTTGACAAACTTTTGAACTTGGAACAGACATTTGTTACAGATCAGAACTCTGCTCCTGCAGTACAAGTGATTAATGCTGTGAAATGTAAACATTGTGGGTTCCAGCACAGTAGTAGTACTTGTAGGTTTAAAGATTTTTTCTGTAATAAGTGTCATAAGAAAGGCCACTTGAGAAGAGTGTGTAGTGAGAAATCTTCAAAAGTGTCTCCTAAGGCTGTATCAAATTCAGTATTGACAAAAACAGGACAGCAAGGACACAGCAGTCACCGAGATATCCTAGAACAAAGTCAGTTAAGGTGCTGGATGGCGGTGATAGTTCAGAGGATGAGGAAGTGATGAGCTTATATGCCTTAGAGGATAGTGTGTTTTCCATGAAGGCAGAGAAATATGGGTTTATCATTAACAATCAACAGGTACCTTTTGAGATTGACAGTGGGGCGTCCATCTCGACTTTATCCAAAGACTGGGTAGAGGCAGTAAAGGGGCACATTGAACCATGTTCTAGGAGGGTAAATGCATATGATAATGGGAAAATAAACCTTCTGGGACAGGTGGTTTTGCCGGTAAGATATAATAAATTAGAGGTGTCACAAGTGTTTTATGTAGTGAAAGCCAATAATAGTAACTTGTGTGGGAAAGACCTCATGAAAAAGGTAGGGATTTACCTTGCTGGATTGGATGAATCTACCAAAATTAACAAACTAGACAGTGCTGAAGAAATGTTAGATAATTTTAGGGTAGATTCTAGTAAACCTATCTCCAGCATCGTGGCACAAATTCATGTGAAAAGTGATGCTGTTCCTAAGTTTGTGAAAGCAAGGCCAGTACCATTTTTCACAAAGAAATGATTGAGAAAGAATTAGAAAAACTAGTGCAGAAAGGCATTATTGAGCCTATATCGCATAGTGAATGGTCTGTACCTATTGTGCCAGTACTGAAGGCTGACTGTAAGTCTATGAGAATATGTGGGGATTTTAAATATGTAAATCAACAAATTCATTGTGAAAGATATCCTTTACCCAGGATTGAGGAATTATTGTCTGTAGTAGGTAAAGGTAAAATATTTACAAAATTAGATTTAAAGGATGCTTATTTACAGATACCTGTAGATGAGAGGAGCCAACATCTTTTAGTAATTAATACCCGTTTGGAATTTCCTCATCTGGTATTTTCCAGAAATTTATTTCCCAATTGTTTGTTAACCTGGATGGGGTAGCATCCTATTTAGATGATATAATATGTGGTGCCACAGAAGTTGAGCATGATGTCAGACTCAGGCAGGTGTTGAGTATTTTAAAAGAGCATAATGTAGTACTGAATAAGGATATGTCAGTGTTGAAAGCCAGATTGAATATCTGGGGTATGAAATTTCAGGGGAAGGTATTAAACCTTCTCAGAATGTGGAGGCTCTTGTGAATTTACCTTCACCTACGTCCGTAGGAGAAGTTCAGTCCTTTGTGGGGATGGTGACATATTATTGTGAATTTATTAAGAACTTTACTTTAATTTTGGCACCACTGTATGATTTGTTAAAAAAGGGGGCTACATTTGAGTGGTCTTCAGTGGAAGAGGAAGCTGTTCAAAGGATTAAAAAACAATTAATGTGTTCAGTTTTGTTGACTAATTTTACAGGAGAGCATCCATTAATAATTGAGGTTGATGTTTCTTCTGTGGGTGTTGGATGTGTGTTAATCCAGGTAGTAAATGGCCAGGAAAAACCTGTGTATTTTGCTAGTAAGAAACTTTCTCCAGCAGAACAGAATTATTCTCAACTTGATAAAGAAGGTCTAGCTTTGGTGTATGCTGTTAAGAAATTCAGATATTTTTTGCTAGGGAGAAAGTTTGTTGCTCGCACAGATCATAAACCATTGCTAGGGTTGTTTGGTAAAGGGAAACATATTCCAGTAAATGCAAATGCCAGAATTCAGTGTTGGGCTCTGTTATTAGCTCAGTATGATTATGAGTTGTCATTCAAGGCTGGCAAGGAAAATGTTATTGCAGATGCATTTAGTAGATTACATATTGAAGATCACAGCTTAGAATCAGGTATACCTTCGGAATGTGTGAGATTAGTAGAGTTCCTCGATTTCAAACATTTATCATTTGACAAAATCAAAGAGGAAACTGGGATAGATGCTGTATTATCCCAAGTAGTAAATAATGTTAAATATGGATGGTGTAAAAACAAAGTATTTTTATCTGATTATAATTCAGTCAAATCAGATCTGACTGTTCATGATAATGTATTATTGTATAGGAACAGAGTGGTAGTGCCTGTAAAGTTGAGATGTAAGGTATTGGAGCATCTGCATATAGGTCATAATGGTATCAATGCTATGAAAGCAGAAGCTAGGCAGTGGGTCTGGTGGCCAAAGATGGACCAAGATATTGCAGAAGTGACAGAGAGTTGTCCCATTTGTTTTCAGAATTTTAAGCCAATTTCATCCCCTGTCCTATCTTGGCCCAGCACTGGGAAACCATGGTCTAGAGTGCATATAGACTATGCAGGTCCAGTTGAGGGCAAATATTTTTTGGTAATTGTGGATTCCTTTTCAAAATTCTTAGATGTGCATGTAACTAGTTCCATGACATACACAGTTGCTACTGAGTTACTGAGGAAATCCTTTTGTAATTTTGGGTTACCAGACATAGTTGTGTCAGATAATGCGGCTTACTTTGTATCACAAGAGCTGGAAGCCTTCTTCAGTAAGAATAGTATTGAACATATTACTCCAGCCCCATACCATCCATCATCAAATGGTCTGGCAGAAAGAGCGGTAAGGACATTGAAGGAAGGTTTACACAAGTTTACAATAGGTTCTCTCAATACCAGATTATGTAGGTTCTTATATAACCATAGGAAAACTGTTCATTCCTCCACTAATAAGACACCAGCAAAAATGATGTTTCATAGGAATTTCAAAGTCCCTGTATCGGCTGTCAAATGTCATGTTAAAGAGGACAATTCATTGCATAACATGCCTGCTGGTGACCTTCAAGGAGTGGTGAAGCAATTTAAAGTTGATGATGCTGTGTATGCAAGGAACTTTGGGAAAGGTGACCCTTGGGTAGAAGGGAAAATTGTGGAGGTATTAGGGGTTAGGAATTACAAAGTGTTAATTAGATGTTACATCGCCTGCCGAGTCTTTTGCTTTCATAGGGAGTGACTCTTGTGTGCAAGTTTGGTACTAATCCCTCGAGAATTTTCCACGTGTATATAATAATGTATCTCTTCGGCCTGCGTTCTAGGGAGTATAGGTTTAGGAACTTCAAGCGTTCCCAGTAATTGAGGTGGTTTATCGCAGTTATGAGTGACGTGAAGGTTCTCTGCACATTTTCTAGGTCAGCAATTTCACCTGCCTTGAAAGGTGCAGTTAGTGTACAAAGTATTCCAGCCTAGATAGAACAAGCGACCTGAAAAGTATCAACATGGGCTTGGTATCCCTGGTTTTGAAGGTTCTCATTATCCATCCTGTCATTTTTCTAGCAGATGCAATTGCTACGGTGTTATGGTCCTTGAAGGTGAGATCCTCTGACATGATCACTCCCATGTCTTTGACATTAGTTTTCGCTCTATTGTGTGGTTGGAATTTGTTTTGTACTCCGATGAGATTTTAATTTCTTCACGTTTTCCGTATCTGAATAATTGAAATTTCTCATCATTGAACTTCATATTGTTTTCTGCAGCACATTTAAAGATTTGGTTTATGTCTGCTTGGAGTCTTGCAGTGTCTTCAACGGTGGACACTGTCATACAGATTTGGGTGTCATCTGCAAAGGAAGACACGGCACTGTGGCTTATATCCCTGTCTATGTCCAATATGAAGATGAGGAACAGGATGGGAGCGAGTACTGTGCCTTGTGGAACAGAGCTTTTCAATGTAGCCGCCTCAGACTTTACTCTGTTGACTACTACTCTTTGTGTTCTACTTGTTAGGAAATTATAGATCCATCTACCAACTTTTCCTGTAATTCCTTTATCACGCATTTTGTGTGCTATTACACCATGGTCACACTTGTCAAAGGCTTTTGCAAAGTCTGTGTATATAACATCTGCATTCTGTTTGTCTTCTAGAACATCCAGAACCTTGTCGTAGTGGTCCAGTAGTTGGGACAGACAGGAGCGACCTGCTCTTAACCCATGCTGCCCTGGGTTGTGTAATTGATGGGTATCTAGATGAGTGGCGGTATTGCTTCTTAGAACCCTTTCAAAGATTTTTATGATATGGGACATTAGTGCTATTGGTCTGTAGTTCTTTGCTATTGCTTTACTGCTGCCTTTGTGGAGCGGGGTTATGTCTGTTGTTTTTAGTAACTGCGGGACGATCCCAGTGTCCATGCTTCCTCTCCATAGGATGTTAAAAGCATGTGATAGGGGCTTCTTGCAGTTCTTGATGAACACAGAGTTCCATGAGTCTGGGCCTGGAGCGGAGTGCATAGGCTTGTCATTTATTGCC
Source organism: Cherax destructor (assembly GCA_009830355.1). Lineage (NCBI taxonomy): Eukaryota > Metazoa > Arthropoda > Malacostraca > Decapoda > Parastacidae > Cherax > Cherax destructor. Next base: position 8,271 of record WNWK01049695.1, read on the forward strand.
TTTTCGAAGTCATTTGGCGTCGTGGTAATGTCAGATTGGCATGCAACTGCCATCCTGTGGGCAGTAGTCAAAAAAATTACTGAGGTACATAAGGGGTCCAGGGTCTGGGCCACAGTTTCCAAAACTGAACAAGTTACAAACCAGGAGTTGACCTGGAGAGAGTTCTGAGGGTCAAAGCCTCCGCAGCCCTGTCTGTGACCAGGCCTCATGGTGGATCAGGTCCTGGTCAACCAGGCTGTTACTGCTGGCCACACGCATTCCAACGTACGAACCACAGCCCGGCTGGTCATGTACCGATTTTAGGTGGGTGCCAGTGCCTGCATGAAGACAGCGAGGGGTCTATTGGTAATCTCAATTATGTATGCTGGGAGGCAGTTGAACAGTCCTGGGCCCCTGACACTTATTGTGTTGTCTCTCAACGTGCTACTGGCACCCCTGTTTTTCATTGGGGGGATGTTACATCGTCTGCCGAGTCTTTTCTTTTCGTAGGGAGTGACTCTCATGTGCAAGTTTGGTACTAATTCCTCTAGGATTTTCCAAGTGTATATAATAATGTATCTCTCCCACCTGCGTTCTAGAGAGTACACGATAAGGAATTTCAAGCGTTCCCAGTAATTGAGGTGGTTTATTGCAGTTATGTGTGCCGTGAAGGTTCTCTGCACATTTTCTAGTTCAGCAATTTCACCTGCTTTGAAAGGTTCAGCTATCAAAACTTTGGGGCCCAGTCTCTGGACCCTATATATACCTCTGTAATCTGCAAATACCTTTGTAACTTGTCAGAATTAAGGGTAACAGAACCGGTCAGATTGCACACCCTCATCCCTTACATAGGGCGAATGAGCTAGTCAGTGCTTGGGCTGTTACATCAAGCTATGAAAATCTTCCCAGTACCACACAGGCGAAATTAAATGACAAATATGATGCTAGGGAGAGACTTGTTTGTTTTATGCTCAGCAAGGAAGATGACTGTAACATTCCTTTCACTGACTTTGAACTTGATGCAGCACTAACTAAAGGCAACTCCACGTCACCTGGTGAGGATGGTATTACCTACAATATACTAAGATTGCTGTGTCGAGTACCAGGCAATCCTTTACTCGAATTATACAACATGAGCTATGTAACTGGGGGCTCCTAAATCTTGGACCAACAGCCTCATCATTCCCATTCCTAAGCCCAATCAACAAAATTCATTTCGCCCAATATCTCTTACTAGCTGCTTATGTAAAACATTTGAGAGGATGATTCTTAATCGTCTCATGTACAGAATCAAACATTTTTGTCCCCCGGTTGCATGGTTTCATGCATGGAAGGAGTGTGCACCAATGCATAGCCACCTTTCTCACTCTGCACACTGACAGCTCATACACTACCTTCCTTGACCTTAAATCTGCTTTTGATGTTGCCAACAGACATGTAATCATTAGTGAACTTGCCAGAATGGATGTTGGAGGATGGCTTCTCCGCTGGATTAAAGGCTACCTGTCCAACAGAAAGTCTTCTGTGTTGTTCCAGGGGCATAGAAGTATAACTAAAGACTTTGAATTAGGAACCCCACAGGGAGGTGTGCTCAGTCCCACTCTATTCAATATTCTAATTAATGCCTTACTTAATGCTATGCCTAGCCAGCCCCATCATTATATGATCAGTTTTGCTGATGATATAATGATTCACACCACCGGATTCTCCAACACCCAAAACATCCTTAACCATGTACTAGCCTCGTGTCAAGACCTGGGGTTGATAATCTCTACTGATAAAACAAAGATACTCAATAGGCGTCCTCCTCGACAGAGAGGCACAGTTCGCCAGATCCAGTTGCATGATGGGTCTCTTTTAGAATATGTAAACAGATACAGGTATCTAGGCTTTGAGGTCCCACTACTTGGACCTGTTGTAACGAGACTTTGTCGTCAATACAAAGAAAGGCTGAGAGCACTTAGAGTTGTGGCAGGGTTTCACCCCAGGTATGGTGCTAATGTTAAAATTGTGAAAATGATGTATCTTGCTTATATTAGATCATTAGTTGATTATGCTGCCCCACTACTTGCTCTTGTGTCTGACTGGAAGCTTGGAGGGTTGGAAAAACTGCAGAACGAAGCAATGAGGATCATTTTAGGATGCCCTCGTACTGCCAAAATTTTAAATATGCAGAAAGAACTTGATATTCCAAGCATCAGAGATCGTGTTACTGAAAGAAATATCCTAATTGGGGTTAATATGCTCAGGCAAGCCCATTCAAACCCATGCACAGAAGCCCTCCAAACTTTCCTCAGCACTGGTGAACATCCCTCCAGATGGATCGAAAAAACTGGAACCGACCTCCGCATGAATCAGATACATGATCTGTGGCAAGTAAGGCAACAGCGGCACTTCTCCGCTCCATGGAATATTACCCCATTCCAAACTACCATCCCTCCATTTCCCCCCAAACTACTTCTTAAATCACAACCAAAGCTTCGCCTTGAAGCCAAACATGATGCCTTAAACTGTATTGATAATTTAGCCAAACAGCACACTCTCTCACAAATTATTTACGTTGATGGTTCTGTTCACCAATCCACTGGTGCAGCTGGTAGTGCTGCTGTTGTCATACAGAGTGATGGCTCTCTTAAAGAAATTGGAGCACGCATCAATAACTGGGCCTCTACCCTTCAGACAGAACTGTTTGCCATACTCCTTGCACTCAAATGCGTCCATGTATCTAAGGTTAACTCTCTAATTGTAACTGATTCTCTGTCATCCATAAATGCTCTCAACTCATCAAGTATAACTTGTAGCATGCTCGTGTCAGAAGCCAGGCACAGGTATGGTAGGATTCTGGATAGTAGAGTCAGAGTGCACATGCTGTGGATTCCATCTCACATTGGTCTTCAGATGCATGATAGAACTGATAAATTGGCTAAGTTTTATGCTTTCAAAGAGGGGATAGATTACAATCTTGGCTTGTCAGTTAGCAGTTTGAGAACAATAATACGAAAAGAACTTCAACTGAATTTTATTGACTTAAGACTCAGGGAGTTTGACACCAGTCAGTCCATCTATCATCATTCTATCATGCAGGAGCCACATGTCTATGGTGCATCCAACAAAATAAGCAGACTCTTGGATGTCACTACCGCCCGCCTCCGGCTGGGTTACAAGTATCTTTGGCAGGTTAAATCACCACCACCAGATGTAGACCAAACAAGATGTAAACTTTGCCAGTTGGATTATTGTCACACCCTGCGTCATTATGTACTGGAGTGCGATAAAATTAATGAATTCAGAGACTACTCATTCAGAAATGTTCAAGATATGTCAAAGTATTTTATCCACAGTGGTATATTACAGACCATTCTGGAAAAATACCCTGACTTTGCTCCCTGTAAATAAAGCATTGACACGTGTGTGTGTGTGTGTGTGTGTGTGTGTGTGTGTGTGTGTATGTACATGTGTGTATGTGTATGTGTGTATGTATATACATGTATGCGTGTGTATGTGTATATGTAACCTAATAACTGATGCACACATGAACAAAGACCATTTGCTGCTCACAGGAGACTTCAATATAAATCTCCTACATGACCAGGACCCACAAGTAACAGAATTCACAAACACTATGAGCAACTGCTTGTTACTACCAACAATATCAAAACCTACAAGAATCTCCGAGACTAGTACCTCACTACTAGACCACATCTGGACTAATACTATAGCCCCTCTAAAATCAGGCATCATCACAGACAACACCACAGACCACTATCCGACCTGTCTCATAACTAATCTTGGTAAATTGCCCCTAGATATTACAAAAGTTACCTTCAGACTACATAATGAGTCAGCTGTAAATAACTTTATAACAGCTATGATAAACATTGACTGGCATAATGAGTTAGAAACATATACAGATACTAATGAATGCATCAAGAATTTCCTTAACAAAACCCACCACCTCTATAACAAACATTGCCCTAAAAAAACTAAACAGATCACAGCTAAGAGACTTAACAATCCCTGGCTAACACCCAGCATCCTTAAATCCATTAACAAAAGGCACCAATATGAAAAACAATACAGAAGGGGTCTAATAACCAGAGAACAATCCAAACGCTACTCATCAACCCTTACCAGCCTGATAAGGAGATCAAAAAAATTGTATTATGAGAACAGACTCCAGAACATAAAAGGTGATATGAAAAGACCTGGAAGACCCTATCTGCAATTCTAGGAAATAATAAGATAGCGAAAAACAACACCATCAAATTATCAAGAGCAGATGAACCCCTACTCTCACCTACTGAGACAGCAAACAGACTTAATGTTTTCTTCTCCACCATAGGAAAGAATCTAGCGAGTAAAATCCCAAGCTCAAACACCCGTCCAACAGACTACCTCACAAACACCTACCCTAATGCGCTATTCCTAGCTCCTACCAACCCAATTGAAGTCTCGCTCATAATCAACACCCTTAAAAACAAGGCAGGAGACATAAACAGCCTACCAACTTTTATGTACAAAAAGCTTCACAGGTACTGTCACCAATCATAGCAACACTATTCAATAAATCCATTGAAGCCTCTACCTTTCCATCAATTCTCAAAATAGCTAGGGTCACCCCGATCCACAAAGGAGGTGATCAAACAGACCTGAATAATTATAGACCAATTTCTAATTTACCATTGCTTTCTAAAATCTTCGAAAAATTAATTCATAGACAAATCTATTCCTACCTCGTCTCACACAATGTACTCAACCCCTGTCAATTTGGATTCAGGACAAACAAGAGCACAAACGATGCTATTACACACATGTTGGAGTTAATATATACAGCACTTGAGAAAAAGAAGTCCCACTGGGAATCTTCAT
>WNWK01049696.1:0-13117 GCA_009830355.1 Cherax destructor
CCCTGACTCCTCCCCCGGCTGGGCCCCATTTCTTCCATCGGGGACCTTTTTTCCCCCCCCTTAAACCAGAAAAAAACTCCCCCCAAATTTCCCCTTCCCCCACCTGTGAGAAATCTAAAAAGGGTTTTCCCATCACTGAATCCTTGTCCCCAGGACTCCTTCCCACCAAAGGTCCCCCCCAAAAACCTGCCTTCACCACCCCCTTTCCTAAAAGAAAAATAAAAGTTACCCCAAATTTTTATAGTCGGATTAAAGTAAAATTTTGTTTCTCCCGATGCTGACCCTCTATGTACTGTAATAATCTAATATATTTATATGATTTTTTAAAAGTATATTATCTTGAAGATATCTCATATATTCCAAAGGGGGTATTACAAAAAACCGGGGATCTCTCAGTGTTTTGGTGAGAGATCACTTTAACCCCCTTTTTTTAAAAATAAATGTATTTTGACTGGTGATGTATAGATTATTAGTTTGAATGACCATTGTACAGTAAGTTGTGTAGTTTAAGTGTAATTAAACCCAAGTTTATAATCATGACAATAAATCAAATCTCCCAGTTAGGTGTTGTTTGCAATTTGTATTTTAAAAAGTAAAATTTCGGGGAACCCCCCCAAACCCCCCCCTCTAAAAGTTCACTTTAACAATCTCAGCCTCCCTTTCCAGTCTCAGCTTCCATATTCCAACTGGCTACATTCCCAATCTCAGCCTCCCCTTCCCCCCTCTCAGGCTCCACTTTCCCCAAATCTCAGGCTCCACATTCCCAATCTCAGGCCCCCCTTTCCCCCAAACTCAGGCTCCACTTTCCCACAATCTCAGGCTCCACATTCACAACTCAGGCTCCACTTTCAAATCTCAGGCTCCACATTCCCAATTTCGGGCTCCACATTCCCTCTCAGGCTCCCCTTTTCCCAATCTCAGCCTCTACAGTCCCAATCTGGCCTCCACATTCCCAATCTCAAACTCTGCAATCTTTTTTATTTTCCCCTTTCAATTTCCTCACAAAATCTTGAGCCTCCATATTCCTGCTCTCAATTTTTTTAATCCCTCTTTTTTCCTCCGGGTCCCATCTCAGCTTCCTACTCCTTGTTTCCTAGTGAAAGCCTCCTTATTTTAAATTCAGCTTTCTCCCCGTAATGTTCCCCCAATCATCTTCCTGCCTTTTTCATTCCCCTTCTTCCCCGTTCCCTCATCCCCTTAAAATTTCCCCTGTTCCATCTATAAATGATCTATTCGCTCAACTTTAATAGTTTCCTGACCAAAAAAATTCCTTAGTTGTCACAGATCACGTCCTTTTATCTTCATGTACTCCTTAAAGGGAAAATTTAAAAATTTGTGAAGTTATTATTAAGGTAACTGTGTAAAAACTCAAGGTTAGGTGCTATTTCCTCTCTTTTTTGGGCCCCAGTGGGTTTTTTTTTAGTATAAAAAACTTTCCAGTGTTGAATCCCCACACACACACACACACACACACACTAACACACACACACACACACACACACACACACACAAAGAGGGGCCAGGAGCTGTGAATCACCCCCCCCCAAACCCCAACTAGGTAGTACACACACACACACACACACACACACATTTGACAAACGAAAACCAAACTACAAGAGAGGGGGAAAAAGAGGCATTTAAGAATTTCCTGCACGAGGGTTCCCGTGGGACAAAACTGGCAGGAAAATCACTAAATGAGATGATGGAATATTGACAACAATATGCAAAGGGAAACTGAGGAGAGGTTTTTTACCCAAGTGTAACGGAAATAACGAGAAGGCCCGGATGAGCCCTTGGTTCCCCAAAATCTAGAGAGGCCAAAACTAAGTGTGCTGGAGAATGGAAGAAGTATAGAAGGCAAAGGACCCAGGAGAATAAGGGGGGAAGTCGTAGAGCCAGAAATGAATATGCACAGGTAAAAGTGGCGAGGTGTCAGGGGGGCGCCTGTGACGAGAGGGGTTCCACAGGGGTCAGTCCTAGGACCGGTGCTGTTTCTGGTGTATGTGAACGACATGTGGGAAGGGAAAAGCTCAAAAAATGTCCCTGTTTGCAGATGTGAAGATGATGAAAAATTCGTCAGACGACGACCAGACGAAACTAATAAGGGGTCTGGACAGGCTGAGGGCCCGATCCCTAAACTGCTCCTGGAGTTCAACCCCACCCAAATGCAAAGTCATGACGATTGGGGAAAAACAAAAAGACCGAGACGGAGCACAGTCTAGGGGGGCCCAAAACTACAAACCTCACTCAAAGAAAAGGATCTTGGGGTGAGTATAACACCCGGAGATTTATGAGGTGCACATCAACCAAATAACTGCTGCAGCATATGGGGCCCCAGAAACCTAAAATACATTCCGACATCTCAATAGGGAAACGTTAGGACCCTGTACACCGTGTATGTCAGGCCTATATTGGAGTATGCAACACCAGTTTGGAACCCACACCAAGCCAAGCTGTAAGAAAATTAGAGAAAGTCAAGGGTTTTCAAAAAACTAGTCCCCGAGCTAAGGGCATGTCCTGGGAGAAGTTAGGGGGAAAATTACCTGACGACACTTGAGCACAGGAGAGATAGGGGGGGTATGATAACCATACAAAATACTGAGAGGAATTGACAAGGTGGACAGAGATAGGATGTTGCAGAGATGGGACACAGCAACAAGGGGGCACAATTTGGGAAATTGAAGACAGATGAATCACAGGGATATTAGGAAGAATTTCTTCCGTCTAGAGTTGTCAGGAAGTGGGAAAATCTGGGAAAAGATGAGTGGACCCCGGATCCAACATAGCTTTAAGAAGAGGTATGATAATGCTCATGGAGCAGGGATAGAAGGACTTAGTACGATCAGTGAAGAGGCGGAACCAGGGCGAGTCCCGACCCTGCAACCACAAATATGGTACAAATAGGGGAGTACACACAAACACACACACATACAAACCAGGAGCCAGGAACTATAAATCGAACCCTGCCCAAATTAGGTGAATACATTATGTATAAATAAGCTGGGGGCGGGGAGATCATAAACCTAGGGAAGAGATTTATTTGGGGACCGTTGAAGTCACCAGTAAAAAGGTACAGACCAAGTCAGTGGTCATAAAACTCTTAGGGGACAATACACTTTATGGTCAAATTAAATAAGGTCGAGATTAAAAGCAAGAGAGGGGATTTTAGGGGCCCCGAGACCCTCGGGGGTGGTCATACTACTTGATTACCCTACTCGGAAGACTGTACCATCTACCTCCCAAAACCAGTACTTAAATCCGTTATTTCTGGTTCTTATCTGATTTGATATCCTCAGTATTTTATTAATATCGCCTATACCTTCGATATCTCCTCTCATGGGGTGAAGATTCAAGCCCCCAAGTCTTTCTTCATACGGGAGATTCTTTATACAGTAAATCATTTTAGTCATCCTTCTCTGTATGTTTTCCAATGAATTTATATCCCTCCTATAGTAAGGGGACCAAAACTGAGCGGCATAATCTAAGTGAGGCCCACAGTGATGTAGAGAAACAGCCCCAAATTCCACCCCCTCTTCCAAATACTTCTCATACTACCTGTTCAACTGACAACAACCTCGACATTCCGTGAAGGAGCGGGGTATAGCAATAATGTACAATAAAGGCATTTGATTAAGGATAATAAATGTCAGTGGGGTGATTTTTTCCTGTAGTTCTCTTGATCCAAAAATTTGAATATGATATTGTGTATATGGACTTTAGTAAGGCTTTCGATGGGTTTCCCAATCAGAGGCTATTGAGGAAACTTAAGAAACACGGAATAGGAGGAAAAAATTCCTGGGTAGAGGCATGGTTGACAAATAGGCAGCAAAAGTTTGCATAAATGAGGAGAAATCAGAAGGGGGGCACGTCACAAGCGGTGCCCCACGGGGCAGTGTTGGGCCCCTTGTTGTTCAAATTTACATAAACAATAGATGGGGAATAAATGCGACATAAGCAAATTTGCTGATGACACCAAAATAGGCCGTCTAATTCATTCAAATAAGGACAATAGAGCACCCCAGGAAGATTTGAATAGACTGATGCAGTGATCGGAGAAGTGGCAGATGCAGTTTAATATAGACAAATGCAAAGTTCTAAATTTGGACAGGAAAATAACCATGCCAATATAAACTAAATAATGTAATCTTAATATTGGTTAAAAAAAGTATTTGGAGTTCTGGTTCTTCTGAAACCAAGACAACAGTGCATAAGTGTTTGCAATAAAGCTAACAGAATCCGGCCATTTAAAAGTATAAAAAAAGTCCTCGGGTTGTTCTTCAACTCTATATATCTTGGTTAGGTTCTTTTAAATTATGCTGCACTTTTTTTCCCCCGTATTACAGAATGGATATAAATGCACTGGAAAACGAAAAAAGGAGGATAAAGTTGATCCTTTCGAAATCTTCCCTTTGAAAACTGGGGCCCCCTGAATCTGCACTTTAAAAGGGTAAATTAGGGGGATAGATTGAGGTGTATAAAGGAAAACAAATGTTTTAAATTGGAAAATTCGTTCAGGAAGGATATAGGAAAGCATTGGTTTGGTAATAGAGTTGGGATGAGTGGAAAAAACTGAGTAGCGTCATAGAAGCTGGTTCTGTTTTTTTAAAAATAGGTTGGAAAATACATGAGTGGGTGTGGTTGGGTGTGAGTTGGACCTGACTACGTGCTACTAGGTCGGCCGTCCCCCCTAAAATGTGACTGACCTGACTATCAGGGATTGGTTTTTCGTTGGGGAAAAAGGTTTTCCCCATGGGGATAGGCCTGCTCAGTGTTCTCTTTTTTGTTCTTGTTTCCCGCCGCAGCCCTTCAATTAAACAGAGGGCCTTTTAATCTGAAAAAAATGGAAGAAATGAAGAATAAATTTTAGTTGTTTACTCCCCCAAAAGGTGGGGGCTGAGCTCCTCAAAACACCCTCCATCTTCCACTGTTTCCACTATCAAAAAATTCCTGTGTATTCGACTGAAAACTTTTTTTCAGGCAAAATTAACATAAATATACCCTGGACAGGCTGCTATCTCTGCCCTTCCGTTCCCCGGCGCTGTGCGATTTTACAGGTTTAGTGCTTATCTCTGAAAAATAACTAGATGTATTCGGTGGCTGGACTATCCGAGAATGGTATTCTGATGTCGGGGTCAAAAATTCAGGGGGTTTTTTGAGGTATGCGGGAGTATCATTCCATCCGGATGATGTTTCTGTTTCATGTATATACATGTATGTATGATTCCCCTTTGGGTTCAGGGGGTTGAGTCACAGCCCTGGGCCTCTTTTAACCTTTTAGGTCCTCTTCCTGCTCCATAGCAAACCCTTTGTCAATATATAATAAAATATTTATTTTTTATCTTCAAATGATGAGCAAACTAGTAATGGATTTAATTTTTATTTATATAATGGGTTCTCTTCTTTCCCAAAAATCAGTACGGGGGTGAAAATGGAGTTTTTTTTTCACCTAAGAAAATGTGAACTAGAAAATCCTGTAATGGGAAATGTCTTATATCACCGAAAATGGCCTCATCCCAAATCTGTTATAACACCCGACTCTTAACCGCTAGCCATTTCTATCAGTTTGGGAACTGTAATAAAAAGAGCGTGTGGAGTCACCCCGTGTGATGGGTTTAGCTAATAACAGTCCCGCCTTTTGCTCTTCAACATGTGAGTGCTGCTTTGTATTTAAAATTCTATGGTATCCTTGCATGGAGTTCTTCTGGTCGAGTTCGTGCAGTCGGGATCGTGAAAAAGGTAAAAAGTGGTCCCTGTAAATTTTAAAGTAAAACAGCCTTGATTTAGGGTCAGAGGTTTGATTGAGGAATTGCGGGGGTGTCACGAAGGAACAGTGGTTGTCTCTGCGGATTGTACACTTGGGGCACAGCGAGAACAATGTTTTGGGCTCAAGTGACTGGTGTGACCTTTAATAAAACTGCGATGACAGCACCCATACAGGCTTTTATCAGTTTGGTGTACTGTCGAACACAGTTATATTTGATGGAGGAGCGTATTTAGCTTTCAAGTAACGTACGACATACCATTACTTTTAAAAAGTAAAGAATACATAAATTTTCCCTTTTTTTGTGAAAACATAAATGATTGGGAAAAATTCATGTCCGGGGGAGGGAGAGAGCTTCTTTTCCCGAATGGGGAAAAGGGAATTTTTAAAGGGGAAATTTTTTTAGGCACTTCCCAAAAAAAGTTACTTGACTTTACCGGGGAAAAATGAGGTAACAACTTTGATACAAAAAAGATCATGGGGGAATATAGCTGGAATCTCTAAACTGTCTCAACAGTATATATAATATATATATATATATATATATTATAGGGGGGTACCACCTCTGGAACTGTCTTGGGGACCCTCATCCTCAGAGAAAAGAATAAACTTGCTTCATGGAAAACTCAAACTTCTCCCTGAAGCTGTTTGAAAGTTTTCTCCTACCACCCCCTATATATTCTATATGCTTCATTTAAAGACAAAATACATTGTCAAGAATACAATAGGGAGTAAAACAACATAGATAACAACTCAGAGCTACATCTCAAATACTTCGTCCAGCTCCCCGGCAGTGGGCCGTGTGCCCAGAATGCTGCCGGCATTTTCCCTCTGGATCGGAACACTGAGTCTCGGAAAGAGGAAGCTGGCCGCCCTCTGGTCCTTGGTTTCTATGATGAGTTTTTCACCCAGCTCTTTGAGAAACTTTAGAGCACACTTGTCCAATGCTCCAAGGCTCTCCGACCATATTGGGATGAATTTATAGCAAGGGGGAAGGTCTTCATATTTGCGGGTCTTCTGGGTCTCCCTGTGGCTGGCAGCTCCACCCCCTTCAGCTACGGAGTATGACAAGTAGGTGTCTGCCATTGTGGCGGCACAGGTGTAGTCCCAAGCAATCTGTTTACCATCCTTCCAGAGAAGCATAGTGGCTCCATCAGGACGCTTTTGACTTCCATCAGACCTCTGCACTTTGGGTTCCCGTTGGGCTGGGCAACGGGCTGTGACGAGGCTTCTCTTTATGATGTCGTTGACCTCCTCATGTCTAGCATACTTCCTTCTGATGTGTGACACCGAGACCATGAAGTCCGAATTGATCAGCCGTCGCCCTGCCGCAAATACACCTATGTTCGGTGAGTATGGGGCGGCTAGGCGAAGAGCAACACCAATCCGAATAGCCTGTGGGTCGAGGCGAGTGCTCAGGGAGGAATTGGGAACGGCTAGAAGGAAATCTGAGTGTGGTGTCTTCACCACTAGGAGACGAGCTTTGTCCTTTCCTGAAGCGCTGGTGAACATTGTGTATGGAAAAATCAGTTTGTCCCAGTGGGACTGTTTGTGCTCTTTGGGAGGAGCTGGTCTACTGGAGGAGACTGCAAGGGTGGACACCGCACGGCTGCTTCAATGAACCTGGGGTCTTGAGCTCCCACCACACCTGTCAAGCGTTCGGGACAATCTTCTTGACTAATCCACTGGAAGCCAAACACGACGACAGAAATGCAGGTAAAGCTACCTGCGTTGCTTTGCCCCTATACCTCCCAGTCGCACTGGGAGGGTTTCCTGCTCCTATTGCCGATCCTCTAGTGACAGATTCAGTGCCTTAAAAGTTGATCTCAGGTGTGCTTCATACACGTCAAATGTTGGGTTGTCAAAAGAGGGTACGCACCTCAAGAAGTGAGTCTTGGCATAGTAAGACACCTTGTGAGGAGATAGAGGGCATCATGGGCATCAAGATCGCTTATTCTCTCCTCCATTCTCTTCAGGTCATTCACTTTGTCCTTGATTACCGTGTCGATGGCCTGGTGACCCAGCGGTGCTCCCAAGAGAGGGTACTGTTGGATGGAGTGGTAGTAGAGATTTCCGGGGGGATTGATCTCACAGCATTGATTATTTCCTGGTTCGTAGTGATTTCACACTTGGAGGGATTGAGGATGAGTCCTAAGGCTTCTCCCTGTGTCTTCACCAGTTGTAGGTCCTCTAACAGGGACTCTTCAGTACCTGCCAGAGTGCCATCATCCAGGTACCGGATGTTGAGCTCGCTGCGTAGGCTGGAAGTTAGTTCTCTTACTGCCAAGCAGAAGAGAAGTGGAGCGAGTGGGTCACCTTGCTGAACACCCTCAGATGAGGGAATTTCATGTTCGCCAACCAAGAGTTGAGGGTTTGCTGTAGCCAGCTGAAATGAAGGGAAATAGACTGGAGAACCGATCCCGAACGGCCGGCAAGACCACATCTCTTCACCATATTAAAGGCATTTCTAAAATCAAGTTTGACTACGGCCTTGTCTTCTGGTAGGTCTCTGATGTAGGCCCTTGCCGCATGAGCTGCGGCTTCACTGCCTTAGAGACCCCAAGGCCCAGTTGGTGTGGCTGGAGTAGACTGGCAGCTTCTAGGCGAATGTTTCTTACTGCTGCTTTGGCAACTAGACGACGAAGGGTGTTACCAACAGCAATGGGTCTGATTCCCCATCCTTCTTCAAAGCGCATAATGAGGCTCCAAAAAAAGAAAGGTTTAATTTCTTCTGGGATTCGCCCAGCCAGGCAGTTGTTGACAAAATTGTTAATTCGGTGAGAAGAATTGATGCAGATTTACCATCTTTTGAGGTGTGGTCGAATTTCAGTGTAACCTCCTGCAGATTCTGCTGGAAATGACACTATCGCCTTATAGACTTCTGATTCTGGCAAAATTAATTGTTCATTGATGAGGTCTCCCTCAGGGTTGTTGTTGATGGCTATGGTGGAATAACATCTTGTAGGAGTGTGGAAGAGCCAGTTGTGAGTGTGGGGGATGTTCATGAGGCTGTGAGTAGAATTAAAAGGGGTCAGGCAGCTGGGATTGATGGGATAAAAATAGAAATGTTAAAAGCAGTTGGGGATATAGTTTTGGAGTGATTGGTGCTTTTATTTAATAAATGTAAGGAAGAGGGTAAGGTACCTAGGGATTGGCAGAGAGCATGCATAGTTCCTTTGTATAAAGGTAAAGGGGACAAAAGAGAATGCCAAAATTATAGGGGAATAAGTCTGTTGAGTATTCCTGGTAAAGTGTATGGTAGAGTTATTATTGAAAGAATTAGGAGTAAGACGGAGAGTAGAATAGCAGATGAACAAGGAGGCTTTAGGAAGGGGGTGTGTAGACCAAGTGTTTACTGTGAAACATATATATAGATAAGGTTAAAGAGGTTTTTGTGGCATTTATGAATTTGGAAAAATCGTATGACAGGGTGGATAGGGGGGCAATGTGGCAGATGTTGCAAATGTATGGAATAGGAGGTAGGTTACTGAAAGCAGTGAAGAGTTTTTACGAGGAGAGTGAGGCTCAGGTCAGAGTATGTAGGAGAGAGGGAGATTATTTCCCAGTAAACGTAGGCCTTAGATAAGGATGTGTGATGTCACCGTGATGGCAAAAGATAAAGAATCTAACACAAAGTGGGAGAGAAGAGAAGTTGCAGAGGTTGGTGGATGAGTTTGGTAGGGTATGTAAAAGAAGAAAATTAAAAGTGAATATAGGAAAGAGTGAGGTGATGAGGATAACAAAAAAAATAGGTAACGAAAGATTGGATATCAGATTGGAGGGAGAGAGTATGGAGGAGATGAATGTATTCAGATATTTAGGAGTGGACGTGTCAGCAGATGGGTCTATGAAAGATGAGGTGAATCATAGAATTGATGAGGGGAAAAAGATGAGTGGTGCACTTAGGAGTCTGTGGAGGCAAAGAACTTTGTCCATGGAAGCAAAAACGGGGAATGTATGAGAGTATAGTTATACCAACACTCTTATATGGGTGTGAAGCATGGGTGATGAATGTTGCAACAAGGAAAAGGCTGGAGTCAGTGGAGATGTCATATCTGAGGGCAATGTGTGGTGTAAATATAATGCAGAGAATTCGTAGTTTGGAAAATAGGAGATGCGGGATTACCAAAACTATTATCCAGAGGGCTGAGGAGGGGTTGTTGAGGTGGTTCAGACATGTAGAGAGGGTGAAACAAAATAGAATGACTTCGAGAGTGTATAAATCTGTAGTGGAGGGAAGGAGGGGTAGGGGGTCGGCATAGGAAAGGTTGGAGGGAGGGAGTAAAGTAGGTTTTGTGCGAGAGGGGCTTAGACTTCCAGGAAGCATGCGTGTTAGATAGGAGCGAAGAGAGGCAAATGGTTTTTAGAACTTGACGTGCTGCTGGATTGTGAGCAAGGTAACATTTATGAAGGGATTCAGGAAAACTGGCAGGCCGGACTTGAGTTCCTGGAGATAGGGAGTACAGTGCCTGCACTCTAAAGGAGGGGTGTTAATGTTGCAGTTTTATAACTGTAGTGTAAGTGCGCCTCTGGCAAGACAGTGATGGAGTGAATGATGGTGAAAGTTTTTCTCTTTCGGGCCACCCTGCCTTGGTGGGAGACGGCCGATGTGTTAAATAAATAAATGCTTGTTTTGTTTGTCTTGTGAGATGTGAGGGAAGCCAAGGGAGTATCTGACCTCCCACCTTCTGTCACTGCTTTATTCTCTCTCTCTCCCCCTAGCAACACCTCTCCTCTCCACTCTGGGAAAACGATGTTCTCCTCTACTGTTGTCATGGAGACTCATTTTTCTGGTGAGTATGTACCTGATGGTGAGCTGGGTCATACATCTTGCACTCCTTGCAACTCTTTTCACAAAGCCTTGTATAGAATTAGTGATTTTTTACATTTTCTGACGTTGTGTCGTGAGACACTATACTTCAGGTCCCGAGTCAAACTCTAGACTGGCATCTACGCAATATTATTTTTATGTCTCCTTCCTTCCCTGATGTTGTGTTGTGTTGCTCACTGTTGCTTTGTGCATTTTTACTGTTCGGCGAACTTGTCCCTGTATTGTTCAAGCAAGCTGTACCTGTTGCCTCTCTGTTGGTCAGAAGTTAGTTTATACAGTTTGTACAGTGCAGTACAGTAACGTGCCAGATTGCGCAGTTTATCCTTATGAGAACTTTATTGTACAGTATACAAAGTTCTAAGAGCGCAATATAAGTTTGTACAAATATATTGATAACCGAGATGACACCAAAACTGCTCGTGTCTTGCACATATCTAAGGAAAGACATTTCATGAACAGCACTAAAGCAGAGCGCCAATGTATTGACGTAACACTGTATTGACGCAATAATCCTTGCATATCTGATACTATTACACACTGATTCTATGCTGCTAATAGGTGACCTGACGCCGTCATCTGAGCTTCAACGGCGACCTCTTTTCTCTACTATTTGTTCCCTTGTATCATTTGGAGTGACCAAGATCCAAGGACCGAAAGGTTTCTAATATAGATGTATTAAGTATATGCACTTGTGTACTTTCATCTAATTTAATGTATCAGAGACACTGAAGTATACAAGGTTAAGTGAGTGTTTGGAAGACACTGACGAACAAAAGGCGGAGTATATGTATATATAAGACCCTATTGTAAACAGGTTCTATATATATGGTAATGATGTATATATATAATACGCAAACATACACATGGCTGAGTGTATGTATAGAAGGTGATGACGTACTCAAGGCTGTCGATGATAGGAAAACTCTTACACATAACTAATCGAAGGGAAAAACGGAAAGGAGTCAATATTTTTGTGTTTCAACAGAGCTCGAAATACAATAGCTTATATATTAAGCTGAAAGAAGTGTACGAGTAGTGTTGTTAATTTCAAGACAATGCTAAAAAGTGACTTGCTTGAAGGCGAAGGCTAGCTCCTGCGATACTTGAACAATAAAATGTACAACATTGTAATTTGCAAGCGTGAATTAGCAAAAATTACTCCTTCACTAGTGGTAGCGAGAAGAGAGCCCTGAGGAACTCATTTAAATAATTACTCATCTACAGCTATAGGGATGTTAAAATAAATTACCTGTCGTGTGTTGTATTCTGATCTTGTGACTGAGAGATACACAAGAGAAGCACAACACTGGCAGCACGAGTGAAGGTGCTGAGGCGGCGACCAGGCGAGCTGAGGCAGTAACACGCCTCAGCTCACCTCTTGTAACTCCTCCACACAGGACTGATTCCTCACAGGATGACCATCGGGTGTACAGTCTACACAGGCATGAGGAACTTCCTACAAGACGTTCAGTGGGAGAGAGAATTGGCAGGAAAACCAGTAAAAGAAATGAAATGGTCACGTGTGGTCATACCTGTCCTAAGCTGTCTGGGAATTAGCGTGGGGTGATACCGAGCACATGGCTCACTGCAGTGTTTTAGAATCTCAGGTTGAAGTGTTGAAGAAGGAGGTTCTACTTCTTCAGAAGGAAAATAGGAGGCTGAAGCTTCGCCTAGATGGGTGTGGGAGTGAGTGTGAGATGGTTGGAGCTGGTAAGGTGGAAATGGTTACCAACAGTGAAAGTGGCAGCCGCTTTAAGTGGCAAGTGGTTCACAATTCAGGAAGAAGGAAGATAAAGAAGGTTAATAGTGAAGATGTGAAGGTAGGAAATCGATTCTCTGTTCTCCAGGACGAGTGTACTTCAGTGGTCAGTGAGGTTAAAGGTACCACTGACTCACCTGCAAATCAAGGTAAGAATATTCTGATTGTGGGAGACTCTCAGGTAAGATATATGGACCGTGCCTTTTGTAACAGAGACAGGAAGGTCAGACAGAGGGTGTGCCTCCCAGGAGCTGGTATTGGTGACATAGTCAGCAGGTTGGATAATATTATGTCAGGTAATGGGAACAAGCCTATTATCTGTCTTAGTGCTGGTGGTAATGACATTGGGAAGGGCAGAAGACAGGAGCTACTAGATAAGTATAGGTCAGCCATAGAAGTCGTTAGGTCTAAGGAGGTATCCCAATCATATGTAGCATTTTGCCTAGAAAGGAGTGGGCAATGAATGGATGTCTAGGGCAATTGGTATAAATTGCTGGCTAGACAGGTACTGCAAGGAACTTGCAATTCCATTCATTGATAACTGGGACAAATTCTATGGCAAACGTGATATGTATGCAAGGGATGGGGTTCATCTCTCTGGGGCTGGAGTGGTTGCATTAGCCAATTCGATTGAGGGGTCATTGGAGACTTGTCTAGGACTTTAAACTGATAGATTATAGAGGTATGGGTGTTTGTGGGAAAAATCAGGCTGTGGTATTAGGCCTGGAAACAGCAGATATTACCAGGATACCCCAGGGTTATGTTT
>WNWK01049697.1:0-13117 GCA_009830355.1 Cherax destructor
AGTAAATAAATTAATCCGTTCCACAAAAATATTCACCTATAAAAAAATTTAAAAACAATATATATATATATACATTTACCCTTTATTGAAGAGTTGCAGGCATCGGGAAGATAAAATGAGTAATGAAGGCCCCTTTTGGGCATTTTCTTCCAAAACAGGCCTGTTTCATCACAATTAAACCTTTTTGGGGGGAAAATTCTTCACCCTCACAAAGGGGGCCACCCCCCTGATGCCTGAAACCCCTTTTTGCATGCCTGCACCCCCCTGCATGAATGCTACACTCCCTGCATGTCTGCTAAACTCCCTGCATCAATGCTAAACCCCCCATGCCGAAAATCCCTGCATGCCTGTAACCCCTGCATGCCTGCTACACTCCCTGCATGCCGCACCCCTGCATCCCTCAAACCCCTGCATGCCGCAAACCCCGCATGCCGCAAACCCCCCTGCATGCCGCACACCCCTGCATCCCTCACACTCCCGCATAATGCTACACCCCCTGCATGCCTGTAAACCCTGCATGCCTGCTAAACCCCCCACCCCACCCCCTGCATGCCGCCCCCCCAAAGCCCCCTGCATCCTGCAATCTTGCATGCCGCAACCCCCCGATCCCTGCTACACCCCCTGCAAAATGCTAAACCCCCTGCATGAATGCTCTACACCCCCTATGAATGCTACTACACCCCCTGCATGAATGCTCTACCTCCCGCATGAATGTAATCCCTGCATAATGCTCACCCCTGCATGAATGCTACACTCCCTGCATCCCTAAACTCCCTGCATGGCTGCTAATCCCTGCATGAATGCTAAACTCCCTGCATGAATGTAAATCCCGCATGAATGCTACACCCCTGCATGCCTGCTCCCTCATGCTCACATTTGCATGAATGCTACACTCCCTGCATGAATGCTACACTCCTCCATGAATGCTACCACAGGTGCCACTGGGAAGTTTTTTTGGCCCCGGGGACTTATTTCCAGTGACAATCACAAAAGCACCAAAAACCACCAAATGTGGTGAATGTTTGAAAGAGAGCGCGGGGTAATGTTCTCAATGGTAAACAAGCTTCATTGGCTGCGCTGGCGGAGCAGGCGGACAGGTCTAATTTCCAAAACGAGGGTTTACTTTCTAAATCAAAAAGTTTTGGGAAACACGATGTTACAAGTAAGAACCTTTAAACCCGGGGGGTCCACTGTATATGACTACCAATAAACTTACGTTTAACAATGAAAAAACCTATAAGGGACCATCATGGCCCCCAAAAATCGCCCTTTTATGTAAGTTTATTTTTTAAATGCTTTTGTAAGTATATTTTTGGGGGTTTAAAAGGACTAGTCTATTTTACATTTTTCCCATGGGGATAAATTCGTTTGGTAATGGACTTGAACAGCATTCCGAACGAAAATATCGTAATCGGGTACCACTGTACTTGTATTGCTAAACAAATGGGGGAAAAATTTTTGGGTCTGCACTTTGACAGCAACTTGAAATTCCCCATACCCAACACAAAAAAAAATGTAAAAAACAGTTGGCACCCTTTCCCAAAAGACACTTTATTATGTACCACAAGAAACTCTTAATTAACTATTCACTGATCTACCCCTCCCCTCACCTTTTATTTGTGCGATCCACAACACAAATCACCTTAAGCCAACAATAACTCAAAAGCTGTAGTATGAATGATCACACAATCCACTCTAGACAACATTTCCCCCCACCCACTCTTCAAAGACCTAAACCTACCACATAAAAAAACATTACAATAAATTATGATAATAATCCCAACCGAAACACTTTTTGATAGTTGCAACAGGACCCGACATAATACTTGGCAAAAAAATTTATAACATACCCCTGTCCGGCAAATTCTGTAAAAATTCAATGACATAAATGGGCCCAAAAACTGGAACTTATGCCAGAAATCTCCAGAGCCACTTCTCAGCCAGCATCTTAAAAACTACCTTTAAAAAAACACCTCTCCCTAAATACCCCAACACCATAAATATGAGAACCACATATCCAATTCTCAATGTCACAAAAATATGTATACAGGGGCCCCACAAAGCAGCTTAGGTTTCCCGGCTAGTGCCCCAAAGCAACCATTGCCGAAAAGAAAAGCCATTTTTTTCCCCTTGTAAATGCATATAAATGCCAGCAACAAGCTTACACTAACTTTATTAAGTTAGCAATAGCACTAGGCATTAAAAAAAAACAATAAAAGTAAGATACACACAGAGTACACTTATTACTTACCTTAAAGTATTAACATTGATGTGTGAGAGGTGAGTGGCAGGGTATTGTCTAAAACAAGTAAAACATTAAAAAATTTTCTTTCCTTGCAGTAAGCCTCAACTGTAGGCTTAAATAGTCTGAACCAATTTTTGAAAAAAAAGTAGTCATCCAAGCTTTGGAATTGTTTTTATAATAAACAGGGGGGTATTTTCATATTTTTTGGGGCCCCTAGGTTTTCCCCTGAGTGATAAATAATCATAGGTTTTAACTTGCAATCCCCAGCAGCATTAGCTTGCGAGTGTTAGCTGACTGGGTTCTGGGTTCTCTAAAATATCCCTCTTAAAGGGAGCCCTTGCATCACAACTCCAAACCCATTTTATTTGCAGATGACACAACATATGTCTTCCTCACCCAAACCAGTTATATAACACTGTTAATGCCAAATTACAGAAAATATCAACATGGATGCACAAACAAGCTTACTCAATACTGACAAGACCCCAAACAGTTTGGAAGCAAAGCCACAAATGTTCCACTTAACATAACGCCAATGGTACACCCATCACAAGACTCACAGGGGGAAAATTCCTGAATCCCCCGCAGTAGCCTTAAATTCCAAACACACATACAAAAAATTTTCCCAAAAAAATCTCAAGACAGTAGGCATATTATCAAAGATACGCTATTATGTACCACAATCAGCCTCCCACTATATCATTCCTTTTACCCGTATCTCACCTATGGAATCTGTGCATGGGGATCAACAACATTAAATCCCCTTGCCCCTCATAACAAAAAAAAAAGGGCCGAGTCAGAATGAAAAAAATTTCCCACTCTAGACAGCATACCCCACCAATATTCAAAAGTCTAAAACTACTCACCGTAAAGAACATTATACTTATTTTGTGCCTACTACATATATTTTTACCTCTAATAAAAACCCCCTCCGTCAAAATTCTCCTCACCAATTTTTTATTATGACCCATGACCACAACACAAGACACAGATCACGTTTTGATATCCCCCATGTTCATATCAACCAATGAAAAAATTCATGCACAAAAAGGGGCCCCCAGAATCGGGAACTCCCAGTAAATATTAAGATAATCTTGTCTGAAAATCAATTTAAGACTCAACCAAAACCACCTACTCACCCAAAAAACAAATGATCATACTATAAACTACCTTAAAAAAAACCTTTATTACTTTCCTATACGATAATCTCAATTTTAATAATATGTTATAATGTTACCCCCTACTAATCAAAATAAATACCATGTTAATGTCAAAATGCTCAATGTTATTTTCCTTAAAATAATCTCAATTCCATATTACCATTCGAGACTCTAAACACCTGTAAAATCTAATATCATCATATAAAAATTTTAAAAAGTAAAATTTACGTATTGTAATTTTGAAAACAATTTTTTAAATAGAATAAACTCAAAAATTTTCTAATATTAAGTACAGTGGTACCCGATTACATATTTTTCATTCCCGAATCTGTTCAATGCCATTTCCAAAAAATTTATTCCATAAGAAATGATGTAAAAAAGACAGTCCTTTAGACCCCCAAAATTACACTTACAAAAGCATTTAAAAATCAACTTACATAAAAGGGGTGTTTGGGGACTTAAATCGGGGGACCACTGTAAAAGTCTTGTTTAGATTAAGCTGCCCCAATGCCATGGATGTCAGTGGCTCTCCTTGCACCAATTTTTGTAACTACCAATACCTATGTAATCTGCAATCTGAATGAAATAAAAAATTTTCTTTCTTTTGGGCTGAGGAATTAACCTTTTTTTCTTCCTCAGACCGAACCTAAACCCCCCCCAACCCCCCCACCTTTTTCCCATTTTCCCCCTCCTCCTTTTTCCTTCCCCCTCTTCCTCCTCATCCCTCCCTTATTTCCTTCCCCCTTTTTTCCCTGGGAGCTTCCCCCCACAGGCATTCTAGTTCCTAGGTAGGGGGAAGGGACGGGTCCATCCCATTCCGTTGAGGTCCGGCGGTGGTGTACGTTTCCGGGGAAACTGGACCCCCTGGGGATGCCCCGACCCTCCGGTCCCCCGGGGTCCTTGGTTTTTTCGGGCGACGGGTGTATCTCTGGGGGCCCCCTTTGGTCCGGGGGTGGGGGCGGTATGGGGCGGATATCCGGCCGCCCTCTTTTGTTTGCCGAGGGGGCCGGGGTGGATGTGGGGTTGTACCCCGGGATTGCGGGTTTTATCATAAAGGGTAGGGTATGGCACGGGTTCCATGCAGCATCTCGCCTTTTGGGGCCGGGGAGGGGGTTTCCCCCTTTCATTCCTCCAGACACAAACATTTTTTGATTCCCCCGTGTCCCAAATCTCAAAATTCAATGTATAAAGGGCCTAAAATCGGGAACCCCCTGCCTGAAAACCCCAGAACGAGACACAACCACCTTTTTCAAAAGCACCATTAAAAAACATCTTATCTCCCTACACACCCCACCAGTAGCTAACCACATGAAAAATACTTTTTAAATTGCGCAAACCCAAAAAAATACATTTTTGAATCGGACCCCTTAATTTACAAGACTGTAAACATAAAATTCTGAACTCGCTATTGATTCATTCTTTTTTTAAACTAGTCAAAAAATTTGCCTAAGACACTCCAATATAGAAGCTGTATCATGCCAAAATGAGACCATTTCTATTAATAATAGACTAGTTGTTAAATTCTTAAATATTTTGAACTATGTACCTCAATTTTGAAATCTAGTTGATCCTACAATTACCTAACCTTAATACCATTATGATCCATATCCGGGCAATATAGAGTAAGACCTAGTATTGTTCAAATGCCTAAAACCTAGGCATACTAGTGGCCCCTTTTAATAAGTATTTTTTTAATACATATGTAATAATACCATAAAAAATGTAAACCCCACATTGTAATATTAACAGAAATAAAAATTTTTAAATTTTTTATAAATACTGGTCAGAGAACCCACGTAAGTCCGAGTTTTGGTAAATAAGTACGTTGCTAAGTGAGGAGAGGCTGTATTGATATGTTTTTGGTGTTTTTGCTGAGAACAGCTTTTTTTTGACTTGCTGCAGTGTATGATATTGTAATCAAAGAATAGAGGAAATAAGCTGAAATACAAGGTTTCATACTGGTCAAAGAGCCCGCGTAAGTCTGAGTTGTCAGTAAACAGACGCGTTAAGGAGGAGAGGCTGTATTATTAACAAAATCACTTATGGAGATGGAAATAAAGTGGCTTTAAACACAGTTAAAAAAGAGGGAAAAATCAGTTATGAAAATAAGGACAATGTTCAAATGAATCTATGGAAAAGTACTTAACATAACAAAAAAAATAACCAAAATCTGCTATGTTCATTTTTAAACCATTTGTCACATTTAGCTGTTAGGATAGTTAGGAAAGGTTTTTTTTTATGGTAGTTTTGAAGATGCTGGTAGATAGTGACTTTGGGGAGTTCCAGTAGAGTTTGATTTTTGGGGCCTTTTATCACATTGAGTTTTTTTTCAAAAATTAAGCCAAACACTGGGGATGTCTTGGGGATTTTTGTGTCTAGTTTTTTTTGGGTTCTGTTTCAACTATCAAGGGAAATGTTTCAGGTCACCAGGTTTGGGAGGGGGAAGGGATGTGGGGTGGCACTTTACTGGGTGGTGGAAGAAATTTCCTTTGATTTTTTTTTCCCCGATTTCCCTAAAAGGGGCCCTCGGCGCCGAAAAATTGCCAGAATGCTGCTCAAGTGCAATTACCAACGTTTTCTTCCTTAAGAAAATGTCCAAAAGGGGTTTGTCTTTTCAGACCCCCAAAAAAACTTGCAACAGCACTTAGAAAAAACACTTCAAAATGTTGAGTTTAGATGCACGAAACCGGGACCACTGTACAGTGGTACCTCTATTACGGGAAAATTCATTCCCGTCGGCTATTTGTGCCAACCAAGGAATTTTTCCCATAAGAAATAATGAAAATTAGGGTTTAACCTTTCAACCCCCAAAAAAACACTTTCAAAAGCACCTACAAAAATACACTTTCATAATTGTTCAGTTGGGAGCTGCTCGTAAATAGAGGGACCACTGTATTGGAAAATAGATGATTTGTAAATAATGTTATAGGCAGATTTTTTTAGGTATATAAGGTGCAAACATAAAACCCCAGCTTTTGGCAGGATATTCTGGGAAAAAAAAAAAAAAATACTTTTGCCACAATGATAGTGACCCAAATTTTGGGTGTTATATGCACATCATAGCTAAAAAAGGGGCACCCGTGGGCCCGTTGTCTGCTCCACCACCACCAAACAAACATGGTTACCTGTTGTTTCGACATCTACAACTATATACAACACTGAAGCTGGTTTTTCTTATTGCATACTATATTAATATTTTTTTTTATCAACACATGCAGTCCCCAGCAAGGCAGGGTGGCCCCAAAAGAAAAAATTTCATCATCATTCCCCTCACTGTCTTGAAAAAGGGTTACATCAGTTATAAAAATGCAAAATTAACACCACCCTTTTTTCCCGACACTGTACTTCTATTCCGGGGCACAAGTCCGGCCCCCGGTTTTTCCCGAATCCCTTCGTAAATATGCTCACACTTCAACAGCACGTCAAGTCCTAAAAAACCCTTTTCTCCTTCTTCTATCTGACATGCTCAACCATGCTTGCTGGAAGTCCAAGCCCTCCCCACAAACCCCTTTTCCCCCCCCCTCCACCTTTCCCAGGTTGACCCCAACCCGCCTTCCTCCACACAGATTTAAAACTCGGGCATTCTATTTTGTTCCATCCTCTCTACATTTTTGAACCACCCCCAAAAATCCCCCCTCAGCCTTTTGGATAATAGTTTTGGAATCTCGACCTCCCCCATTTTCCCAAAATAGTACAGTGGACACCCGCCCCCGGTTTTCGTACAGCCCAAACTCGAACAATTATGTAAGTGTATTTTGTAAGTGTTTTTGTAAGTGTATTTTTTGGGGGGGGAAAAGGACTAATCTAATTTACATTATTCCCTTTTGGGAACAAATTCATTTGGAATGGTACTTAACAGCATTCTGGAACAATTAAATCGTAAACTGGGGTCCATGAATATGTAAATAAAAATTTATAGTTGTTTGTAATCAAAGTAATGGAAAAAAATTTTTGGGGGGAGGGTTGTTTGGTTTAGTTTGCAGTATTGCAGCACTGAAACCACCACCTACCAGTAACCCACCACCAGCCCTTTTTCCTCACCTTCAACATATAAGGCACAGGCTGATTTTCTGAGACTTTTTTAGGGGGGAAAAGGGTAAGCATGCTTTAAATCTGAAAATACAGTATGGAAGGTAGTAAAATAAAATATCATATGACAACTGTTTTTACTCTACACAAAATTGAAAGTGTATAAGAAATTAAACATCTCACACACAAATAACTGATGGACTATCAAAGAATCCTCCCTAAAATAAATTGTTTTTCCCCGAAAAAGCTGTGTTTTTGACTGATGATGTTCAGTTTCATAGTTGTGGGGGTGCTTCCTCAGATTCATCTCATGTACCTATGTCAGATGACTTAGGTCATGAAACTGTTGTCTGTGCAAGTATTCCAGGACAGTGGTCCCCCACTAATGATCCTAATCCATTCCAGGAGCTAGACCTCAACACAAAAAAAACTTTCGAAACCTTATTTCCCCATAAGAAAATTTAAAAACATAACCGTTTTTCCCCCCAAAAATTTTCACCAAAAATTCATTTTTTTAAAAATAAATACCATAGTTTTTCATACAGAAAACAATGAGAAATAAATATAAAGCACTAATTATAATGGACAAAAGAACAGTTAAATGTTTTACCTTTATTGAAGACTCTTGTTTGGGATATGGGGTTTAGAGGAAAAATAGTCCCCCCAAAATGACAATAATATCAACTCCGCTTATTTTCTAGCACAACATCTAATATGACATAATAAAAACATTAATAACATAGAAACATGATATAAACCAGAATGAATAAAACATGTCATTACGAATCTGGGCGGGAAAGGGCTGGTGGTAGTGTGTGTTTTTGTTGTTGGGTATAAGGGCCACAACCATAAGCCGGGGGGCGGTTTCAACAGAAAGCCATCACCACATCACCAAAAAAAAAGTGCATAATTTATAAATAAAAATATTTACACTTTAATTTATAAATAAGAAATACTATTCACACTTATATAAATAAGAAATATTTACACTTACCTTGGAGATGGTGGCAGAGGACGGCGCTTTCTCAGTGTCCCTATAATCCTCAAACATTGTAGAAGTTAATTTTTTGTGTGGGCTTTTTTCTATCGAAGGGTTTAACTTACTTAAGCAAGTAATACATTTTCCAGTTATCATAGATTATCATACATGGCAGCATATTTTAGAAAACCTAGGATAACCCAAAAAAAATCCCGACGGAGTGACTTATTTCCATTGCTACACCTTTTTTGACTTGTGAAGCTTCTTTTTGGGCCCACGGTGACTTATTTCACAGTGACAATCACTAAACCAGCAATAAACACAATAAATTTTTTTGAAATGTTTGAAAAAAGCCTGCTGGGTATTGTTCCCCAAGTTTTCCGTAGAAATGGACAGGTTTAAGGGTCACACGGTAAAAAATTTCTACACTAGAAAAATATTGACCGTAAAAAAACAATCGTTACACGAAAAAAATTTTTATTCGGGCAGATCGTTCTCGGGGGGGCTACTGTAAACCAAGATGGGGTCTGAGGCTATCATAAGAAGATTAATCATTTAAAAAAACTGTATATAAAAATATTCGTGGGAGCTTTTTGAAATGAAGTGTACATTTAAAGGTGGATAGAGATATAAATATTTTGGTATTGTTTTAATTTTTTTAAAAAATGCAAATTTGGTTTCCCCAGTGAGCAACCTAGCAGAGCTTGGCACCTATGCCGGCAATGACTGCATTGTTGCCTTGCCTCTTTTATGAAGTTGTGGTTTTTGATTAAACTGAATGCACCATTGTGGCAGGTTTGTATTTTACTTGTATTTTGTTTTTTTTTTCTGTTTTTTTTCTATCTTTTCTTGTTTGCACATTGGGAAAAAGCTTAAGATATTTTTCATACCTTTTTTGCAGATACTGATGAAAAATTTGGGTTTTAAAAAGTTGTAAATCTTAAAATTGAGGATTAATTTATACATTTAGTATACATGTAGTTGGTAATGTATTAATTAAAATAGTTCACAAATAATTTCATACTGTAGATAAAAAATAGACAATGTTTGATCCATCTTGGAGCATTATCAAGTATTCTGGTCCATTCTGGGGCATTATCAAATGATACTGGTCCATTCTGGGGGATTTTCAAGTGATACTGGTCCATTCTGGAGCATTATCAAAATGATATGGTCCATTCTGGAATTATCAAGTGATACTGGTCCATTCTGGAGCATTATCGCCCAAAGTAATAATGGTCCACAATGAGCTGAAGCATTGTTTAGTTTCACCTTCGGTTTTTGGTTTCTATAATCTATGGTAATGGGATCTGAATCCCTTTTAACAAAAATTGAACTGTTTTGCTCTATGGTAAGCAAAACTGTCAGCCGTTTACATGCTGTGGTACACAAAGGTAGTAGATATGTACAGTAAAGTAGTATGTAGTTTAAAAACTAGAGGTGTTGGCACAGGAAGGGGGGATTTAAAAAAAGTCTTGGCAGAGAGGTGCAGGTTTTTAAACATGAGGGTAAACTTCCAGGTGACTGTAATATAAATGTGAAGAATAAGAATAGATTGAGGTTGTGAAGTTCATTTATTGGGGTGACTTGTTTTTAAAACAAAAATGGTAATGGATGAAATTTGTGTAGTATAGATGTCCTTCATTGTTTCAAAAGTACTGATGAGTAACGGAAAATGCAGGGACAGGCAAACTTTCTGAGGAGGGTCCTAAAAAAGTACTTAGATACACTGTAGACTTCACTGTGTAGAAAATGTTGGGCTTGGTCAAATAATTTTTGTTCCAGAAGGCTGTTCGGGGTGCCGTTACCGAACAAATTTGTTCCCAAAAGGGCAAAATTTAAAAGATTACGGGTCAACCCCCTTTTCGTGTATCTCTGTTATCAGTGATTTCAGTTTTCGGGCACAAATTTCGTGGAAATATTACCCCCGGGTTTGGGTGATTGGCTCTTTTTTTGTTCATGGTACGGAACCTGTCCAGTGCCCAGCGCACATAAAAGCCCGCAAGCCCCCCTCCCACGCACATTGTCAGGCAGTGTAGTTGTTTCTGGTTGAGTGAACATTATCCTGCAAGTTCAAAAAAAACATTTCTTAAAATTCATTGTTTTAGGCCCTTGATTATTGTGTGTGACTGCTAAATAAGCCACCATGGGCCCAAAAAAAGCTCCTAGTGCCAGTCCTTTTGGTAAAGAAAGGGGGAACACCATAGAATTGAAGAAAGAAATCGTAGCAAAGTATCTAAGTGGAGTCGATAAAGGCTAATAGCGCCAGCCAGCGATAAAGTGTAGCACTAACCCGTGTTTGCAAGTAAGTTAAGCGATTAAACGATAGAAAAAAGACGACACAAAAATTAACTTCGCCATTGTTGTTTTTAGGGAAAATATGGGGACTCACTAGAACGCCGCCCCCGCCACCATCTCCTCCAAGGTAAATAAATATGTACAGTGGGACCCCGGAAATCCGCTTTCGATAGTCTTAACTTAACCAAAGTGTAGGCACAACTATTTTGCCTACTATATGTACAGAACACTATACAGTGGACCCCCCGCCGAAACTTCACTCCTGAAGTCTGCTCAAGTGCCATTACCGAACGAAATTTTCTCCCCTTGGGGAAAAAATTTTTAGGAGGGCTATTTCAGACCCCCCAAAAAACACTTCCACAAGAACTTACAAAATTATCCCATAATTGCACGATTTCCGGGGTATTCCCTTAACCGAGGGTCCACTGTACCAAATATAAATCCGCCTCTAAACCCCTAGTTACAAACCCTACAACAGAACTCACAACCATAATAGACAAGACACAAATCACTCTTCGATTTTCCCTCGTGTTCCCCCTGTGAAAAAAATGCTATGCACGTAAACGGCCCAAAAAATCTGGAACTCATTACCTGAATAAAAAAGGACTCCTGCCTTTTAAATCAATTTAAGGCCCTACTTAGAAATCTCATCACCCAAAATTAACCAGAAAAGTTGTACTTAATCCTAATTTTTACTCAAGCAACAAAAAAAGAACCAATGATGACTCAATTTCAATATTGAATATTTTACTGACGATTTCACAACCATGTACTCATTACTTTAAAAACGGGATGTTCAGATTTCATTGTTCTGAATACTAAATTGTAATATGTCATATAGTAAATTGATTAATTTATTCTATTGTAAAACTGTAATGCTTCAAAATTGTAATGCTCAAATTTTTATTGTTTAAATACTCAATTGTACTTCATATTGTAAATTGTTTACTGTAATTTTTACAATTTAATCTGTTATAGCCTAATTCATCTTAAGTTAAATTTAAGTTTGCCCAAAATGCTCTGCATACAAGGCACTTTTGGCATGTACACCCCAACTTCAATATCCCTTTGTACAACTATGTATCATGTCAAAATAAAAATTATTATTATTATTATACAAAGGAACTATCATGCTCTTTTGCCAGTCCCTAGGTACCTTACCCTTTTCCCAAACATTTATTAAATAAAAACACTATCCACCCCAAAGCTTTCCCCCCCTTTTTTAACATTTCTATCTTTATCCCATCAATTCCAGCTGCTTTCCCCCCTTTCATTTACCCACTCACAACTGGTTCTTCCTCACCCCCCATAAAAATGTTATTCCCCTTTCCTTATACAGAAAACACAGCCCCTTTTTTCCTCCCCCAACATTTACCAATTCTTCAAAATATTCCCTCCATCTTCCCAAAATTGGGGGAATGTGGGTTACTAAAAAAATTTTTCCCCGGGGGCTGAAGGGGGTTGTTGGGGGGGGTTTGGTCTTTTTGAGAAATGGATAAAAATAGAATGACTTGGGGGCAAAAAACTGTGGGGGGAAAGGGAAGGGGGGGGGGGGCCCCCCCCTAGAAAAGGTTGGGGGGGAAAGGGGGAAAAAGGGGGTTTTTGGGGGGGGGGTTTGGGCTTCCAGCAAGCATGTGGGCGTTTAGATAGGGGGAAGGGAAAAAATTTGGTTTTTTGGGGCATGACATCTGTTGGAGGTGAGCAGGGTAAAAATTTTGTGAAGGGATTCGGGGGAAAATAGTTAATTGGGTTTAGTTGGATTTGGGGGTCCTGGGAAAAGGGGAAAACTCCCCACTTTGGGGGGGGCCAGATAGTGACAGCTGGGGGGGACTTTTTCAGCTGTCGTATCTGGGGCCCCCTGCAAAGACAGTGATTTGTATGAGTGTGGTGAAAATGTTGAAAAATTTATGTTTTTTTCTTTTGGGGATTTTTTTTTTTTTTTGGGGCCCCTCCTGGGGGGGGCCCCCTTTTTTGAAAAAAAAAAAAAAACCATTTCCCCCGGCTTTTTTTAACCCCTTTTTTAACTTTACTCCCCAAAAATTTTTTTTTATATTCAAAAAAATTTGTTTATAACATCTCACCCACTTTTTTTGCTCTCTTTTTTTTTTTAACCACTCTTAACCCTCTTTTTTTTTCCAAAATCCCTTTCCCCCCACCCCTTCACTTTTTTTAAAAAACCCCTTTAAAAAGCAAAATTTTTTTTTTTTACTTCTTTTCTTCAGTCCACCAACCCTTTTTTTCCCTCCGCAACCACTTTCCTGTAACCACAAAAACCCGAACACCTAACACTATATTCTTAAACTTAACCCCCCCCATCTTTCCCCATTGTTTACAGGGGCCCCCGGGGTTTGTGATGCTCAAATCAAAATTTTTAATGGTTCCCCCAAAAAAAAAATTTATCCCAGA
>WNWK01049698.1:0-13117 GCA_009830355.1 Cherax destructor
CTTCTTCAGAGATTAAAATTTTGCAATGTGGGGGGGGTCACCTTTGTGGAGGAACATCCCCCTACAAAGATGTTGCAACCGTTGGCTATTTTTTAAATGACAATTCCATGTCCCTTTTTGGGGAATTTAAAGGCCGCCAGATACAGGCTTTTTGGACATATATTTAGTGCCACAGGTGTGCAGTGACTACAAGCTGGTCCAGGGGATTAAAAAAAAAGAAGGGAAGTGACCCCAGATGAGGACTTGGACCTAGAGTCCTTATGGGGGGGGATTCCCTTCCAAAATGGGGATCTTAACCTCCTCTTCCCTTTTCCCCCATCCAGCAACATCGCCCAAAAAAGGTGTGCCACATTCAGTTCATTCATTTGGCATGTAAATCTATCTTGGCCCCCCAAAAATTTTTTTTTTCCAAACTTCGGGTTTTCGAAGGGATCAATTAAATTTCCATTATTTTTTTGGGGAAAATATTTTTGGTTTTTTTGCCGATTTTGGTTTTAGCCGATCCATCTGGAACGGATTAAAATCAAAACCGGGGGATGACTGTATTAGGAAGGGTTAAAGGGGAGATACGGGGGAATATTGGGGGGGTTAAAAAGGGTACAGGGATATATTGGAAGGGTTGAAGGAGGACAGGGGATATATTGGGAAAGGGGAGAAGGGAGGGTGAGGATATTTTAAACATAAGTCTTAAGTAATCAACAGTTTGAGTTGGAGTGGAGACAAGTTGTTGTAACCCAAATTAATGTTTGTGTTGGAATGATAGGACAGAAGACCAAAAAAGGCCCGGGACACCATCACCACGGGAACAGGTGCCACAGCTCCCCCCGCTCCGGGGAGACTCACCCACCACCATCATGGAGAAAGTTAAGAAAATTACGGGTAAAACCCCTTTTGGAACATTAACTGTGTTGAAAGTCTTTTTTTTTCATGTTATGCAAAATTAATCATGATAACATGATCATCAATATTTTCATTTTTAAAAATTATTATTTTTTTTCCCCATAATAGGTAACAAATTTGCTTCCAACTTTTTATACCAACTTTCATAATGTTTTGACTAATTATTCTAATATTCCTTACACTTGCTAGTCACAAAAATAGAAGTTTAACAAAACCCAATGAACCCCTCTCCAACTTTTGAAACAGTAAATATACTGAATGACTTCTTCTCCACCATAGTAAAATCTGCCAGAAAGTTCTGAACTCTCAAGACCAGTTTAGTGATTACCTAACTGATAATACCCAACTTCCCTCTACCTATTCCAAACTTTTTCCCCGGTTACTTCAAAAAAAGTCACAAACGCAAGTTAAGTATCACCACGATATATAAGAAAGTTGTTCATGTGTTATTCAACTATTGAACAGACCCCCCTTATACAGCAGGTTATGTTCCAGACTATCACCATAAAGCGGGGATTTGGAAAACGGGAAAACCATTTTTTCCCCTTATAAATGCATACAAAAGCCAGATAATAAGTTTACACTAACATATATTGTAAATAGAACTAGGGACAAAAAAAAAATAAAAAGGAAAATACATACAAGTAAAATTCATTACTTTCTTTATAATATTTGTAGTCTTAATGTGGTATGTGAGTAGTATTTATTTGTAGGAAGTCAGGGGTAGGTAGACCTGGCTCCCACTCCCAAATGTAATACAGTGGACCCTTGCTATTCGAACCCCAAACTCGCCCTTTTTTGAAGTTTATTTTGAAAATGCTTTTTTAATGTATTTTGGGGGTCTGAAATGGATTATCAATTTTCATCATTCCTTTGGGGAAAAAATTCTTTGGGAACAGACTTGAACAGCATTCTGGAATGAAGAATGTTTGAATAGCGAGGGTCCACTGTATATGATATTTAAACCCTTAACTGTGTGTAATGTAGATCAACGTTTATCTTTCCTGCCTCCAAATTTGGCCATTGACCTGAGAGCCTGGCGGTATAGAATGGGTCAACACCCGGGGGGTGGGAGGAAAAACTTTGTACCTTGTGGGGACCAGTTCAATTTAGAAATCTAGAACAAAGAACGTGGCAAACAACAGGGGTTCATTGATGTCATGTCGCATTAACACTTCCTTATAAGAGGAAAGTAAAAATAGGTTAGATAAATACATGAGTGGCTGTGGGTGGGTGTGAGTTGGACCTGACTACCTTGTGCTACTAGGTCTGATGCCATGCTCCTTCCTTCAGAGGATGTGGGACCTGACTAGGTGGGTCATTAGTCTAAGCTGGGGGTGACATGGACCTGCCTTGCACGGGCCAGTAGGCCTGCTGCAGTGTTCCTTCTCTTCTTATGTTCTATGTATTCGGCAGGCTGGGCTGGCTCTGGGTCAGTCTCTATCTGTCTATAACTAAATGTCTATATCTTTGTCTGTCTGAGTATCTTTGTCTGTCTATATCTTTGTCTGTCTTTATATTTGTCTGTCTATATCTTTGCCTGTCTTATATTTGTCTGTCTATATCTTTGTCTGTTTTTATATTTGTCTGTCTATATATCTATCTATATATCTATCTGTCCTATATCTCAGTCTCTCTCACTCATGTGCACATAAGTACAGTTATTATACATAGTGTAAATTACCTAGGATAACCCAAAATTCCAGGCAAAGTGCTATACAATGCTTGTAGATATAAGACATAATAAGCATGACTGGCAAGTGATTATGCATCGTCACGGCATCGTGTATAATACCTGCTGGTTTACGAGCCACACTCTGAGACTGAGACAAGCAGACGGAAAGACACACACACAGGCAGACAGAAAGACAGATAAACAGAGTAAGGCAAGAGGCTAAGCAGAGCCAGGGACAGACAGATACAGACAGACAGACAGACAGATAGACATTGAAAAGGGGAGGGTTCCCTCCAGCACTGCTGATAATTATCAAATGTCACTGGGCTGTCAAGAGTTATCTGACACTTGTCAACACACCATTCTTCAAGGAGTTTCATACTCCAGGCACACAGACAGACAGATAAGCAGAGCTAGACAGACAGACAGATACAGACAGAAAGACAGACAGATACAGACAGAAAGACAGACAGATACACACAGAAAGACAGACAGATACACACAGAAAGACAGACAGATACAGACAGATAGACAGACAGACAGACAGACAGAGAGACAAATAGATAGATAGACAGACAGATAGACAGACAGACAGATAGATAGATACAGAAAAAGTGAAAAAAGCAAGGGTTCCTGCACACATTCATTCATCAATGTCACTGCCTTATCAGTAGTTATCTGGCAATTGTCATAACACCATTCTTCAAGGAGTTTCATATATACCCAGGATGTTTAAAACATTGCTGGGACCTATAAATACTTCGTATATACTATTTATAGACACAATAAATGACCAAGGCAGGTGAAAATTTTCACCTGTTGGTGTGATTGTGACTATTTGAGTACTGGAATCTTCATTGATCTACGCAAAGCTTTGATACAGTCGAGACCATGATTTTTAATGCTCACAAAATTAGCACACTATGGCATAAGGAGGCACCCACTCAACTACCTAAAGTCATACCTTAGCAACAGAAGCCAATACGTGTACACAAATGGAGCGAACTCTTCCACACAACATATTACAGTCGGAGTCCCTCAAGGAAGTGTCCTGGGGCCACTCCTATTCCTCATTTACATAAATGACCCACCGAATGCATCACAACTACTCAAACCCATATTATTTGCAGATGACACAACATATGTCTTCTCTCACCCAAATCCAGTCATACTAGCCAACACTGTTAATGCCGAATTACAGAAAATATCTACATGGATGACAACTAAATGTTTACCTCAATACTGACAAGACCTACTTCATACAGTTTAAACAAAGCCACAAATGTTCCACTTAACCCTTTTAGCCCTGGAATTATGAAATATGTCTGTTTGTTCTCATTTGTTGAGATGTCCTTTGTAGGAAGCTAAGGAATACATATATTCATGAAAAAAATCAAATTTTGAAAAAAATTCAAAAATATAATGGTGGGAACTCCGGTCCTGCCAGGCTTTTTGAGGGTAAAAAGTGGAGCAAGTGTATAAAATTTCACTTGAAAACAGAATTTATTCAATTATACACTATTGACATTGATATTAATAAAGTTCCACAATGTAACTCGCCATAGAATAAAAGAATCGACTTGAACAGGAGGAGATTCCTGGGTATGAGCACATCACAGGAAGTTTCAACTGTTTGTTGTTGTGTGAGGCAGAGAGCAGCAAAATTTGCCTGGAGCTGCACCAAGTAGGTTTTTAGAAGGGGAGGAAGTTCCCTCCAGGTTTCTATGGCCTCCAAGTGTTACCAGTACATTGCTATGGTTATAGAAAAAGCTGGGAACCTGAAATCCCATCACATCTACTCTCACATCTACTCTCAACCTCTTCATGTTATCTCAACCCATTTACGTTGACCTCATTCCTGAGGCCATTAACATTCATCGTTACACACCTAAAGTGAAGGGCTGGGGTTTTCCCTTCTGCTTCAGTGCTCTTTTTTGTCTAGTTTTCCATGTGTTGCTCTGTCCAACCTCCTTAACTCTCCCATCACCCTTTATATCCCTGCTGTCACCATTGCCCTTCACCCTGCTTCCTTTTCTCTGAACCACATCTGCCCACACCTTCTTACCTGGCCTTTAGCAGCAGTTAATGGGTCATCCCCAGATTCTTCCCCTGGCCTTTTCCCTTGATTCCCTTGTCTCCACTTACTCATACTCTCTTCCCATGTATTTCTGTCACCACTACTGACACTGTACCCTGAACCTCAACTTTATGTCCTTTCTTCCCCAGGACTTCACTCCGTCCTCATTGCCGGCCATTGATGTCAATTTGATTCTCCTCAATTCCCATCCCTGCCACTTCCTCAAGTGACAAAGGACCACCACGAATGAACTCATTCAGATCCTCCAAGATCTCAGCCTCCTCCCATACATCCCTCTGACTCTCGCCCATAGACGTTACACCATTCACCACAGATTCTGGGCAGGCCACACCCTGTCCACCTCCTGTACTCTTTCCTCCTGCTCCACCTCCCTGCCCACATCTGACATACCATGCCCTCCTTCACAACATAACGCTCAATGGTTCACCTATCACAAGACTCACAGAGGGAAAATTCCTAGGAATCCACCTTGACAGTAGCCTTAAATTCCAAACACACATACAACAAATTTCCAAGAAAATATCAGACAGTAGGTATATTATCAAAGATACACTATTATGTGCCTCAATCCAGCTCTCCTTGCACTATATCATTCACTTATCTACCCTTATCTCACTCTAGCGGAATCTGTATGGGGATCAACAACATTAAATCACCTCAGACCACTCATAACCCAACAAAGGCTACAGTCAGAATGATAACAAATTCTACTCTAAACAGCATACTCCACCAATATTCAAAAGCCTAAAACTACTCACTGTAAAGAACATTCACACTTATTCTTGTGCCTACTACATACATAGAACTCTACACTCTAATATAAACCCTCCGCTCAAAATTCTCCTCACCAACTTTAAATTTCTCGAATCTCTGAGAGAGAGTTAAGAATTGGAGGTCTCGACCTTGAAAGGGTTAGGACCTATGACCACAATACAAGACACAGATCACTTTTTGATATACCCCGAGTCCATATCAACCTATGTAAAAATTCTATGCACATAAAGGGCCCCAGAATCTGGAATTCATTAACAGTAAATACTAAGATAACCTTTGTCTGAAAAATCAATTTAAGACTCTTCTCAAAACCACCTACTCACCCTAAACTAAATACAGTGGTACCTCGAGTTACGATGGTCCCCAAAATCGCCCTTTTATGTAAGTTTATTTTTTAAATGCTTTTGTAAGTATATTTTGGGGTGTAAAAGGACTAGTCTATTTTACATTATTCCTTATGGGGATAAATTTGTTTGGTAATGGCACTTAGAACAGCATTCTCAAACGTAAAATATCGTAACCTCGAGGTACCACTGTACTCATACTCAAACTACTTTCAAAATGCTCACATTATTTTCCTATAAGATAATTTCAATTTTTACTAATATGTTACTATTATGCAACCCCTACTCACCTTAAACTAAATACTCATACAGTGGACCCGGTTAACGAATACCCCGGAAATCGTGCAATTATGTAAGTATAATTTTGTAAGTTCTGTGGAAGTGTAGTTTGGGGTCTGAATAGACTAACCTACGTGACATTATTTCTTAAGGACGTAAATTGCTCGGTAATGGCACTTGAGCAGGCTTCTTAAATGAATTTTTTTTCGTTAACCGAGGGTCCACTGTATTATAAATTATTTAAAAAATGCTCAATGTTATTTTCCTTAAGATAATCTCAATTTTACATTACCATCCTCCTAAACACTTGTTACAATGTAATATCATCATATTGTAATTTGAAATCAAATACAGTGTACCTCGAGTTACGATATTTTTTCGTTCGAGAATGCTGTTCAAGTGCCATTACCAAAACGAATTTATATATTTTTTTTTTTTTATTAACACATGGGGTTATTCTCACCAAGGCAGGGTGGCCCAAAAAGAAAAACTTTCATCATCATTCACTCCATCACTGTCTTGCCAGAAGGGTGTTTTCATAAGTTAAAAAACTGCAACATTTACACCCCTCCTTCAGAGTCCCGGCACTGTACTTCCATCTCCAGAACTCAAGTCCGGCCTGCCGTTTCCCTGAATTTCATAAAGGGCTACTTGCTCACACCCCAACAGCACGTCAAGTATTAAAACCATATGCCTCCATTCACTCTATCAAATACGCTCACACATGCTTGCTGGAAATCCAGCCCTCGCACACAAAACTTCCTTTTTCCCTCCCTCCAACCTTTTCCCAGGCCGACCCCTACCCCCCCTTCCTCCACTAAAATTTATACACTCTCGAAGTCACTCTGTCTCGCTCCATTCTCTCTACATGTCCAAACCACCTCAACAACCCCTCCTCAGCTCTCTGGACAATGCTTTGGTAATCCCGCACCTCCTCCTAATTTCCAAACTCCGACTCTCGCATTATATTCACACCACACATTGACCTCAGACATGACATCTCCACTGCCTCCCCGCCTTCTCCCCCGGGGAAATTCATCACCCATGTCAACCCATATAAGAGCGTTGGTATAACTATACTCTCATACATTCCTCTTTACTTCCCATGGACAAGGTTCTTTGTCTCCACAGACCCGAAGTGCTCCACTCACCCTTTTCCCTCATCACCCTATGATTCACCTCATCCTTCATAGACCCATCCGCCCCCCCCTGTCCACTCCCAAACATCTGAATACATTCACCTCCTCCATACTCTCTCCCCCCTCCAATCTGATATCCAATCTTCGTCACCTATTCTTTTTGTTATCCTCATCACCTTTCTTTTTTCCTTTTTCACTTTCAATTTTCTTCTTTACACACCCTCCCAAAAAAATCCACCAACCTCTGCAGCTTCTCTTCAGAATCTCCCATAAGACAGTGTCATCAGCAAAAGCAACTGTGACAACTCCCACTTTGTATTTGCTTTATCTTTTTTGCCCAACACCTCTTGCCAAGACCCTCGCATTCACTTCCTTCTTACAACCCCATCTATAAATATATTGAACAACCACGGACATCACACATCCTTGTCTAAGGCCCACTTTTTTCTGGGAAATAGTCCCCTTCCCTCCTACACACTCTAACCTGAGCCTCACTATCCTCATAAAAACTCTTTACTGCTTTCAGTAACTTACTACCTATTCCATACACTTGCAACATTTGCCACATTTCTCCACTATCCACTCTATCATATGCCTTTTCTAAATCCATAAATGCAATGAAAACTTCCCTACCTTATCTAAATACAGTGGACCCTCGGTTTTCGTTCACCTCCAAACTCGAACAATTATGTAAGTGTATTTTCGTAAGTGCTTTTGTAAGTGTATTTTTGGGGGTCTGAAATGACTAATCTAATTTACATTAGTCCTTATGGGAACAAATTCGTTCGGTAACGGCACTCTAACAGCATTCTGGAAAGAATTTTCAACGAAAACCGAGGGTCCACTGTACTGTTCACATATATGCTTCAATGTAAACACTTGATCTACACATCCCCTACCCACTCTAAAGCCTCCTTGCTCATCTGCAATCCTACTCTCTGTCTTACCTCTGATTCTTTCAATAATAACCCTGCCATACACTTTACCTGGTATACTCAGTAAACTGCTTCTTCTTGCAACACGTCAGCTGTTTCCCACCGAAGTGGGGTGGCCCAAAAGGAAAAACGAAAGTTTCTCTTTTTACATTTAGTAATATATACAGGAGAAAGGGTTACTAGCCCCTAGCTCCCGGCATTTTAGTCGCCTCTTACGACACGCATGGCTTATGGAGGAAGAATTCTGTTCCACTTTCCCATGGCGATAAGAGGAAATAAGAACAAGAACTAGTAAGAAAATAGCAGAAAACCCAGAGGGGTGTGTATATACATGCTTGTACATGAATGTGTAGTGTGACCTAAGTGTAAGTAGAAGTAACAAGACATACCTGAAATCTTGCATGTTTATGAGACAGAAAAAAGACACCAGCAATCCTACCATCATGTAAAACAATTACAGGCTTTCGTTTTACACTCACTTGGCAGGACGGTAGTACCTCCCTGGGTGGTTGCTGTCTACCAACCTACTACCTAGACTTAGTAAACTACTTCTTCTTTCTTCTTTCAACACGTCGGCCGTTTCCCACCGGCTGGGGTGGCCCAAAAGGAAAAACGAAAGTTTCTCCTTTTACATTTAGTAATATAGTATACAGGAGAAGGGGTTACTAGCCCCTTGCTCCCGGCATTTTAGTCGCCTCTTACGACACGCATTGCTTACGGAGGAAGAATTGTGTTCCACTTCCCCATGGAGATAAGAGGAAATAAGAACAAGAACTAGTAAGAAAATAGAAGAAAACCCAGAGGGGTGTATGTATATATGCTTGTACATGAATGTGTAGTGTGCCCTAAGTGTAAGTAGAAGTAACAAGACATACCTGAAATCTTCAATGTTTATGAGACAGAAAAGACACCAGCAATCCTACCATCATGAAAAAACAATTACAGGTTTTGTTTACACTCATTTGGGAGAACGGAAATACCCCCCTGGGCGGTTGCTGTCTACCAACCTACCCTAGACTCAGTAAACTTATTCCCCTATAATTCTTACAATCTTTTTTTATCCCTCTTTCCCTTTATATAAAGGAACTATACATGCTCTCTGCCAATCCCTAGGTACCTTCCCTCTTTCATACATTTATTAAACAAAAATACCAACCAC
This sequence comes from Cherax destructor, assembly GCA_009830355.1. NCBI lineage: Eukaryota > Metazoa > Arthropoda > Malacostraca > Decapoda > Parastacidae > Cherax > Cherax destructor. The sequence continues at coordinate 9,304 of WNWK01049698.1, forward strand.
TCCAGCACTATACCCCCCCCTGCTTTTAACATTTCTGTCATGATCCTGTCATTTCCCACCCGCTTTACCCCCTTTCATTCCACGAGCTCATACCTCCTCTACACTCACATCCTGCTCTTCTTCACTCCTGAACGATGTTGTACCTCCTGGCCAGTGCATGAAATTACCGCCTCCCTTTTTTTCATGACATTTAAAAGTTCTCAAAATATTCCTGCCATCTACCCAATACCCAGCTCTCCATCTACTAACTCCCTACTTATTTTTAACTGACAAATCCATTGTTCCTAGGCTTTCTTAACGATCTCACTCCAAAAATTCTTTTTTTCCCCAAAAATTTCTTGACAGATCCTCCCCCACTCTTTCATCTGCTCCTTGCACTCTCACCACTCTCTTCACCTTTCTTTTACTCTCCATATACTCTGTCTTCTATTAACACTTCTGTTTTGTAAAACCTCTCATAAGCTACCTTTTTCTTTTATCACACCCTTTAATTCTTCATTCCACCACTCCTCCTCTTTCCCCTGCCCACCCTCTTATACCCAAACTTATTAGGTAAAAGGCCACAAGTGAACTAATGTGACAAAAAAAAACGATGATAATAAAATGTCACAGTTGCATTGTGTTTTTAATTACCCCTTTTTTGTACCCTACATTGCTTCCGGGGCAAGATTAAAACATCCTTTAAAATTGAAATGTTTATTTATAAATATAATCTGATACGATAACCAAATTAATTTTTAAAAAGTAGTACGTACATGGTTTTTGTGCCAGTTATATCAATAATTTGATGTAAAGTCACTTTTGGGGATAGTGCTGTAGTGAAGAGTTTTATAATAAAAGTGAACCCCCTCTAGGGGGTTTTGTGCTAGTGAGGGTTCCTCATCCAAAGACTTGAACCCACTGGGGGGGTTCCCTTTTGCTAGTGAGAGGTTCCTCATCCGAAGACTTAACCCATCTAGGGGGGTTCCTTGATGTTTTCCTATCCAAAAACTTGAACCTGTGCTCTGATGGAGTAGTGATGATAAGGTTTTTTCTTTTTTATGTTGCCCTCCCCCCGGTGTGAAACTCAATAAATTAGTACATACAGTGAAATCATTTGCAGGTTATTTGCACGTTCCGGTTTGCACGATTTAAGATTTGCGACACATTATCATCTTACACGACGTAAAGATGATATTACCGGGTTGGGGAGGAGGGGAAAAGTTTTGAGCGCATGGTTATTTACTGCCTAAGAATCCTCATGCTTTGGGGAAAGGGGAATTTTTTTTCCTTTTTAAACAAGTTTTTCAGATACACGGGGCCAGGAGCTGAGTCTCGCCCCTGCAACCACAATTGGGGGAGTACAGTTACATACAACAAAAAGCGATAGTGGGGAAAACCCCAGGATAACCCAAGTCAGTCAATGGGAAAAACTACTGTCACTCTGATTTTTTGGGGTTTTCCTGGTTTCCCATATGCTTTGTTGATAATCTTTAACTTATCTTTTATACCTGAATAAACTTAGTTGTGGTTCAGCAAAACCCCCCCCGGCCTTACCCAGCCACCACGGACCCCACCACCCCAGCATTGCCCGATTTCATCCCCAATTAGTCCTGGCTACAAGCCAGGGGGGTGTGTGTGTGAAGAATAAAAGGGGTTTTGTTTTGATCTTGAATTAACTAAAAAAAACAGATAGGGGGGAAAACATAACCTGGGGCCCCCCAAAAAGAAGTGTTACTTTGTACACAAAAAAAAATGTAAACATAAGTTTTTGACTGACTGACTGACTTGACTGACTGACTGACTTGACTGACTGACTGATTTTACTGATTTTACTGACTGACTGATTTTACTGATTTTACTGACTGATTTTACTTGACGGGTTTTACTGACTGACTTTTTTTACTGCCCAAACTTGACTGACTGAATGACTTGACTGACGGGCTGAATGACTTGACTGACTGACTGAAGGGCTTTACTGACTTACTGAATGACTTGACTGATACTGAATGACTTGACGGGCTTACTGAATGACTTGACTGACTTACTGAATGACGGCTGACTTATTTGGGGAAAGATGACTGACTTACTGGAAAAAAGACTTACAAAAAGGTTTTACTGACTTACTGAATGACTTGACTGTTCTGAATGACTTGACTGACTTACGGGGAAAGGTTTTACTGACTTACTGAATGGCTTGACTGACTTACTGAATGGCTTGACTGACTTACTGAATGGGGGATGACTTAAAGTTAGACACTCAGTTCAACCATCGACTTCAGTTCAAGAACTTCTAATATCCACCCCCCGCCCAGTAGGGCCACACCATCCAAACCACTCTTCACTACCATCCACAAACATCTTTAAACCCCCAATTTAAGGTAAGAAATACTATTATTTCTATTGCATTTTAGTCTTAAGCAGTAATAGATCATGACAATGAACTAAAATTACATATTAACCTTCAATTTTTGCAAAATATGTTGGTCAAAAAAAATTGTTTGGTTTTTTTTTTGGGGCTCTCAAACACGTAACCCTATTTTTCCCATAAGTTCTGTTAATTATTTAAGACGAAATTTTCTAAAAAACCCTTTTTTTGGAACGTAACTTTTTTTCAAAAAAGACGTTCTCCCGGGGATTTTACTTTTTTAACCCTTTTGGGTTTTTTTTCTGTTATAGATTCATGATTGCCATGATTGCCCTTTTTTGGGACTTTGTTAAATATATTTGTTTTTTTTGGGGGTTTTTACCAGCTCCAGCAACTGTCTTCATGATGTTTGTGTGTTAGTAGTTTGGACTATTTAAAAAAATTTCACTGTTGAACACCAAAAATTCAGATTGACTAAAGTTAGTGGCTTTTTTTCCTATATCTATTTTTCTATTTTTTTTTAAAAACCCCCAAAAATCCCACCAAGGCAGTGTGACCTAAAAAAAAAGGAAAAGATTTTCTTTTTTAAAAATTTTTTTTAAATTTTTACAGGAGAAGGGGTTACTAACCCTTTTCTCCCGGCATTTTAGTCACCTCTTTTTACACGTATGGCTTACGGAGAAGGAATTCTGGGTTTTCCCCCTTCCCCCCGGAGGTCTGCCTAATTTATTGGGGAAAAATATTACAGGTTAAATGATGACTATATCAAAGTTTGAGTACCATTATGAAATTTTCAATTTTTCTGAAATATAAGACTTCAAACTGCCTACAACAGCAACACTGCCAACAACCAATCAATAACTCCACAAAAAACAGCTATTAAAAAAGCACTCAGTCAGGTTGCCCCAAAAAACCACACCCACTATTGGAAAGCAAATCGACTTGACGTATGAAAAAAAAACCTTACTGTGCCTTCTGTACGTCAGGACAATAAATATAAGCCCCGGGCCCCCAAAAAATTTTTTTAAGAGCTACATTACAGACACTGCACAAGACACAAGTACCTTTGTCATATCCCACATGTTCAACTCATCCTTAGTAAAAAAAAAAAAAATTTTAAAATTAAAAAGGGCCCCCCTTTTAAAAACCCCAAAAAATTTTTTTTCCCGAAGCCTGCTCAAAGCCATTAAAAAAAAGAATTTACTTCCTTGAAATAATGTCACGTAGGTTTTTTTTTTTCCCGACCCCCAAAAAAACACTTCCACAAGCACTTCAATATTATACTTTACATAATTGTACGATTTCCGGGGGGGTCTTTTTTTGGGGGGCCACTGTACAATTTCCCCTCCAAAAATATTCCAAAAAAATAATATAAAAAGCATTTACTTACCTTTGTTGAAGAGAGTTTTTGGCATCTGGAAGATAGGGAGGAAGGGGGGAGGGTGTTAGTGGGGTTGGGGAAAGGGG
>WNWK01049699.1:0-13116 GCA_009830355.1 Cherax destructor
CCAAAGAGTCATCCGTTAACGGGGCGGGCAGTCGGGGCGGTTCGGGAAAGGGGCCCCCGGGGGAGTGGGTTTGGATTGGGCGCCAGGGAAAGTTTTTTTTTTCTTTTATTTTTAAGAAAAAAAAAAAAGAAGAAAAAAAAAAAAAAAAAAAAGAAAAAAAAAAAAGGGGGAACGGGAGGAATACCCGGGGAGGAATAAAAGAAGCGAAACCCCTCCTGCCCAAGAGGACTCCCCGCAAGTGGTGCAGATGCAGCAGGGAACCCCCGGCATCCCTACCCTTCATGCCAGAAACCTGCAACCGGGATAGAACCCCCACCCCCCGGCATCTGGGGACAAAAGAGGGCGGCCGGATATCCCCAAAAGCCCCCTTTCGGCCACCCCCCGGAAAAAGGTGGCCCCAGGCACCCGTCCCCAAAAAAACCCCAAAGGCCCCCCCCGGGGACCGGAGGGGGGACACCCCGGCACCAAATTTCCCACGGAAACCACCCCCCCCAAAGGACCTCAACGGAAGGGATGGAAAAATCCCTTTTCCCTACCGGGAACTAGAAGCCTGAGGAGAAGCTCCCAGGGAAAAACGGGAAAGGGGAAAAAGGAGGGATGGGGGGAGGGGGGGGGAAAAAAGGGGATGGGGAAGATAAAAAGGGGGGGGGGGTTGGGGGTTTAGGTTCGGTCGAGGAAAAACCAAGAGGCCAAACCTCGCCGAAGCCCCCCCCAAAAAAGGCCCCCCCCCTTTAAAGGGCGAGTTTGTGTAGAAGTCAGTTTCCAAAAGTCAACGAGGGGTCGGGGATTAAGGGGTCCTGGGCAAGAAGGGAAGGTAAAGAAAGGGCCGCAGACAAACCCGCGGGGTTTTGGGGGCCGTTGATAAAGTGGAACCCCAGTTGTCGAACAGACAGGGGAACCTACAAGCCACAGAGAGGGGACCCAGAGATCCCCGGGAGGAGGGGGGCCAAAATGCGAAGCGGAGGTTTTAGCTCCCAACCTCGCCCCCGGTGACAAGAAAAGGCCAGAAACCTTGGGCCCTCTTTTTGTGATCTCTGTTTCTTTATTTAGCCGGTTCCCCCCATGCCGGCCGGAACCTGTCCACCAGGCCGCCCATCGGCCGTGGCCACCCCCACCCCCTCCCCGCACATTGCCAGATCCATTGTTTACGCTGGTGAAATCCCCCCGGAGTTTATAAAAATATTTTTAAAAATTTATTTTTTTTGGGCCTTGATTATTTGTGACACAAAAAAAGCTACCGTCCCCCAAAAAAGCTCCTATGCCATTTTTTGGGAAAGAAAGGGGAAACCATAGAACTGAAGAAAGAAAAAAGAAAAATATGATATGGTGTATGTATTGCCAGCTTCCAGGATATCATAAAAACCCCAACAACCATCGGTTCCTTTGTAAAGAAAAAGCAATCACGAACCATTGAAAAGGGGGAATCTCCAAACAGAGATCCAAACAAAAAAATATGGAGAAATTTTTTGCTGTGGATAAACCAAAATGCTAGCGGGTGATAGTATTGTAATCCTCATACGTAAAAAAAAAGGCAGTTGCATGCGATCTTGTCAAGAAAATGCCGGGGAAACCGTGATGTTGATGTTGATGAATTTGGCCCCAAAAAGGGGGTTCGAAAATTTTAAAAAGGAACTGGCACAGTGTTTTAAGGCAGGGGGGGTGCCAGTTCAGATAAAGAGGGGGTAAAAATTTTTGCGACTTTAAAAAATACGTGGTACCAGTTCGAGGTCCCAAAAACCCCTTTTGAAGTTTTTTTTTTTAAATGCTTTTTTTTTTTTGGGGGGGAAAAGGGCTAGTCTATTTTAATTATTTCCCTTTTGGGGGAAATTTTTTGGTAATGGCACTTGAAAGATTCCCAAAAATATGAAGGGTACCACGAGTTTGAAAATTTAAACCCCCCCAAGTTTTTTGTGCAAAAGGCCTTTGGAAGAAAATCCGGAGGACCTAATCACGCAGGAGGAAAAGGCAAGCGAGGACACAACCTTTTAAAGACAGGCTAATCAAGTTGGGTAACGCTAGTGGAGATTTAAAAGGGGCCTTTACTGATCCCCTTTAAAACCCAGAGTGTTCGGGACTCAGTGTTGACAAGAGTAAATTGGGGGGTTTTTGGAAGTCTAAGCAAGGCTGGGTCACTGGGGAAATTTTCCGGAAGGTTTAATGTTTTGGCCCCGTGTGAAGAAATATCTTTGGGGAGAATAAATTCCACTTAAGTGCCTCCGGTAAGAAATGCCCTATCATCCTCAAGATTTACCCCAAAACAAGGATTTGATTTGTAAAAGTGAAGTTCTTGCCTCCCACCACTCCCTCCACCCATGGCCCAAAAGGGGTCTTTCAAACTTCAAAAACCACACCAGCAATGTTTCAAAGGTGTTTTGGGGGCCAATGCAAAGCCCCAAAAGAGTTCTGGAAGGGCCCTTTTTATATTTCCTTTGCATGGGGCCAAAATAAAGCGGGGGACCCCAGGACGAGAACTCGGAAAAAATTTTCCCCAATTTTGGGGCCCGATGGGGGTTTTAAAGGGTTTAAGCTAACCCTGAGGAGCCAGGGAAGGGAAAATATTGGGAAATTTGGGGGCTCTCCGGGGTTGGGGGAAGGGGAGGGGGAAAGTTGGGGGGGGCCCCAAGAAGATCTAACCACTGAAGAGCGAAGAGCGAGCTGCAACAACAACAAAAAGTTTAGGGAAATTCTTCAGTGGGGAACAAAGATGGGTCCTTCAGAGATTAAGGAGATTTGGCAATGGAGTAGGGGAAACATTTTGGGGGGCATCACCCGCAAAGAGTTAACGCCCATCAACATGTTCAATGAAAACCTTTTCCCTTTTTTGGGCATTTTAAAGGACGCCGACACGAGCCTGAGATATTTGGGCCAGGTGGGGACCTCGGGGGCCTGGGGGGTTAAAAACAAAAAGGGAATGACCCCAGATGGGGGGCTTGGACCTAGAGTCCATGGGGGGTTTCCCCCTTCCAAAAATTGGGGCTCTACCCCTCCTCCTATCCCCTTCCTCCGCAACAATCTTCAGTAAGGGTAAGGCCACATTCATTTATTTTCATAAATTTTTTTTTTAAGGCCCCCAAAATTTTTATTCCAAACTTCGGGTTTCTGGAACGGATTAATTAATTTCCATTTTTCTTGGGGGGAAAGGTTTAGTTTTCGGTTTGTTTTAGGTCCCCCTAACGGAAAACACGAAACCGGGGACCCCCGATCGGGGTTTTAAAGAATGAAGTTTGTTTTTTGGTCAGACCAGCGGTTTTTCCCAAACCCCAATATATCTGGTCACCATAATCGAGTTTCGAAAAATTTTCGAATGGGCGGGAGAGTTCTACGATCACCCCCGAAAAGGCGAGGGTTTTAAGGATTCGCCGCGGGGAAGTTCCTTTAAAGAGGTAATATGAGGTTTCCAGGGGAATGCAGTCAACGGGGGGAAGAAACCTGACTGTATCACGTTCTGGAATACAAACAAAAAAAACAAACAAATTTTATTTCATTAAAATTTTGGGATGGAATTCAATGTAAATTGGGGGGGAGAGCCCCTGAAGCCAGGCATTGGGGGGTTATTCTAGTCCAAAAACATGACTTAATATTAAAAATTATTGAGTTTATTCTAGTTAAAAATTTTTTCAAAATTCAAAGAAAATTTTACTGTTTAAATTATTATATAATGATATTAGAATTAGATTTTACAGGTGTTAAGATTCTTAATGATAATAGGAATTTTTAGATTATTTTAAGGAAAATAACATTACATTTTTGACATTAAATTAAAAATTTAGGGGGGGTAAACATAATAAAAATATTATTAAAAATTGAGATTACTTAGGAAAGTAACAATGAGCATTTTTCAAAGAAATTTTTTAGTTTTATCATTTAGTTTTGGGGGAAAAAGGTGGTTTTTGAGTTATTTAAATTGGGGTTTTCAGAAAATTATCTTAATATTTACTGGTAATAATTTTTAGATTCGGGGGGCCCTTTTTTTGGCATAGAATTTTTACATAGGTTGATATGAACACGGGGTATATCAAAAGGTTTTTGTGGGTTTTGGGGGGTCAGGGTCCTATTAAATTGGGGGGAGGAGAGTTTTGAGCAGAGGGTTTATATTGGGGGTTTTAAAGTTTTTATAGTAGTGGGGGAAAAGATTTAAATATGAATGTTTTTACGGTGAGTAGTTTGAGATTTTTTAATATTGGTGGAGTATGCTGTCTAGAGGGGGAAATTTTTTATCATTCTGACTGCGGTTTTTTTGTTTAAAATGGTCTAAGGTGATTTAACGTTGTTGACCCCCCCGCACAGATTCCATAGGTGAGATACGGGATAAGGGGAAAGGTATAGTAAGGAGAGCGGGGTTGAGGTAAAAAGCGCATTTTTGATAATATGCCTACTGTTCGAGTTTTTGAAATTTGTTCCCAAAACGTCATTTAGCACGAGATTATGCTGCCCCGCCCCGGTATTGACGATTTAAGATTTTATACACATTATCATCTTACCCCACGAAAGATGATATTCATTTTCAAAAAGGGGGGGAAAATTTTGCCCCGCGGGGGTTATTTCTGCCTAAAAACCCCTTACTTTTGGAGGAAAAGGGAATTTGTTGTTTTTCCCTTTTTCCTGCAAACTAAGTTTATTCAGATACAGGGGCCAGGAGCTGATTTTTAAGGGGAAAACCAAAATTTGGGGTGAGTACAGATATACATTATAAATACAAAAACCAGGAGAACCGGGGTTTAACCCAAGCGTCAATGGAAATACGTCACTCTGATTTTTGGGGTTATCCTAGGTTCCCACACATATGCCCATGTATAAATTTCCCCGTAATCTTCTTGTATACCTGAAAAACCCCTTATTTACTTTTCGGGAAGGAAAAAAACAAGTAACCATTCTCAAAAAGAGTCTTGTTACTTTTTCGGGTTGTTGTGGTTCAAGAGACACCACCCGCCTTACCCACCCACCACGGACCCCACCATCCCAGCATTCGACGTATTTAAAGGGTCAATAACCCCCGGCCCCACAAGCCGCTGTGTTTGTGAAGAATTAAAATAAGAGTAATTGTGTTTTGTTTTTAATTAACGAAAAAAAAAAAGATATTAGACAAGACAAACCCGTAGCCGTAATGAAGGATTTTGTACAAAAAAAAAGATAAAAACATAAGTTTGTGTGACTGACAAAATTTGACTGTTTTGACTGTTTTGACTGTTTTAAATGACTGACTGAGTGTTTTACTGATTAAAATTGAATGACTTCCCCACTTACTGAATGACTTGACTTACTTACAAAAATGACTTGCCCACTTAAAAAAATGACTTGACTGACTTACTGAATGACTTGACTGACCTACTGAATGACTTGACTGACTTACAAAAGGGATTTTTTAAAATGACTTACCCGAATGACTTGACTGACTTAGGGGAATGACTTGACTGACTTACTGAATGTTTTTACTGATTTACTGAATGTTTTTACTGACTTACTGAATGACTTGAGGGCCCTTAGGGGAATGACTTGACTGACTTACAATTTTAATTTTTGATTTTAAAACTTCATCAATGACTTGACTGACTTACTGAATAACTTGACTGACTTACTGAAGGGACTTTTAAAATTTTGGACTTACTGAATGACTTCCCCGACTTAAAACTAATTTTAAACTTGTTTTTGACTTTACTGAATGTTTTTACTACTTACTGAATGACTTGACTGACCTACTGAATGACTTGAGGGGACCACTGAAGGGTTTTTCCCCCGACTTACTGAATGGTTTTGAAAAATTTAAAATGAATGGTTTGACTGACTTGGGTTAGACACCAGTTCAACCATCGTTTTTAGTTCAAGAATTTTAAACTTCCCCCCAAGCCCAGTGTGGCCAAACCATCCATATCCACTTTCACTACCATCCACAAACATCTTTCCCCCACAATTTAAGGTAAGAAATATTTTTTATTTCATTGCATTCAGAAATTTTAAGCAGTAATAGATCATGACAATGCACTACAATTACTTTCCACCTCAGCTCAGTAGGGCCACACCATCCATATCCACTCTTCACTACCATCCACAAACATCATTACCCACAATTTAAGGTAAGAAATATTTATTTCTATTGCATTTGTAGTTTAAAAAAATAGATCATGAAATGAACAAAATTACATATTCCCCTTTAAAATTTTTTAAAAGATATGTTGGTCTAAAAAAACTTGTTTGGCTTTTTGGGGACTCTCAAACACGTAACCCTATTTTTCCCATAAGTTCTTGTTAATTATTTAAGACAAATTATCTAACACCATTTTTTTGAAAAATAATTTTTGTGCTAAATGACGTTTTTCCGATATGTGTTTGGAATTTAAGGCTACTGGGGAAGGTGGATTCCTAGGGGAAATTTTCCCCCCCGTGAGTCTTGTGGGGGGGAGTACCATTGAGTGTTATGGAAAAAAGGAACATTTGTGGCTTTGCCCCTTCCCCAAATGTATTTTAAGTAGGTCTTTTTAGTATTGGGGGGTAAGCTTGGGGTCGTCATCCAGTTTTTATTTTCTGTAATTCGGGGTTAACAGTGTTGGCCATTAACTGGATTTGGGGGGGAGAAGACATATGTTGTGTCATCTGCAAATAAAAAGGGTTTTTGTAGTTGGATGCATTCGGTAGGTCATTTATGTAAATGAGGAATAGGAGTGGCCCCAGGGGAAAATTCCTTAAAAGGGTCCAAAAGTAATTTGTCAGGGGAAGAGTTCGCTCCATTTGTGTACACGTATTGGCTTTTTGGGGGGGATGACTTTAGGTAGTTTTAGGGGCCCCCCTTTACCCCCAGTGTGCTAATTTTGTGAGCAGTAAATCATGGTCGACTGTATCAAAAGCTTTGCATAGATCAATGAAGATTCCCAGTGGGACTTCTTTCTTCTCAAGTGCTGTATATATTAACTCCAACATGTGCATAAAAGCATCGTTTGTGCTCTTGTTTGTCCTGAATCCAAACTGACAGGGGTTGAGTACATTGTGTGAGACAGGTAGGAATAGATTTGTCTATAAATTAATTTTTGAAGATTTTAGAAAGCAATGGTAAATTAGAAATTGGTCTATAATTATTCAGGTCTGTTTGATCACCTCTTTTGTGGATCGGGTGACCCTAGCTATTTTGAGAATTGATGGAAAGGTAGAGCTTCAATGGATTTATTGAATAGTGTTGCTATAATTGGTGATAGTACCTGTGAAGCTTTTTTGTACATAAAAGTTGGTAAGCTGGTTATGTCTCCTGCCTTGTTTTTAAGGGTGTTGATTATGAGCGAGACTTCAATTGGGTTGGTAGGAGCTAGGAATAGCGTATTAGGGTAGGTGTTTGTGAGGTAGTCTGTTGGACGGGTGTTTGAGCTTGGGATTTTACTCGCTAGATTCTTTCCTAGGGTGGAGAAGAAAACATTAAGTCTGTTTGCTGTCTCTGTAGGTGAGAGTAGGGGTTCATCTGCTCTTGATAATTTGATGGTGTTGTTTTTCGCTATCTTATTATTTCCTAGAATTGCAGATAGGGTCTTCCATGTCTTTTTCATATCACCTTTTATGTGGATTCTGTCAAGATCATGTGCATGCATAACAAGCAATGTATTCCTCTCTACATCACGACATATGGAATATTTTGGTGGCTCCGTCCTCTGCCTTACCTTTGATATACCTTTGAAGAGTTTCGAGAGTATCTACTCTCTGAGCCCGGCCATGGGCCAGGCTCGTCTGGTGCTTGCCTGGGAGTCTGTTCTCATAATACAATTTTTTTTATCTTCTTATCAGGCTGGTAAGGATTGATGAGTAGCGTTTGGATTGTTCTCTGGTTATTAGACCCCTTCTGTATTGTTTTTCATATTGGTGCCTTTTGTTAATGGATTTAAGGATGCTGGGTGTTAGCCAGGGATTGTTAAGTCTCTTAGCTGTGATCTGTTTAGTTTTTTTAGGGCAATGTTTGTTATAGAGGTGCTGGGTTTTGTTAAGGAAATTCTTGATGCATTCATTAGTATCTGTATATGTTTCTAACTCATTATGCCAGTCAATGTTAATCATAGCTGTTATAAAGTTATTTACAGCTGACTTATTATGTAGTCTGAAGGTAACTTTTGTAATATCTAGGGGCAATTTACCAAGATTAGTTATGAGGAAGGTCGAACTCCTTCCTTGGATTCGTCGAAATGGAGCTGCAAAAAAATTGCCACATTTACTTAAGAAATGCAGAAATTAAGAAGAACAAACGGCATACTCACCCAGGAAGTACAACAACTAAAAACTGCCAACGATCAATTCCTTGACAGAATCACAACCCTAGAAGGTAAAAATAACAGCCACACTGAAACTGAGCACACAATCAATTGCCTTTGGGAGCAAGTCACTAAACTAATCTCCAACTTCATAGAAGAAAGATCATGAGTGGATCTACAACTCGCCAATGTCATCAACAACTTCCAAGACCATAATGACCAACAACAGCTATCTGACGCTTTTGTAGTCAATAGCCACCATCTCTCACCTACAGTAACTCAAGAGACATGCATGGAAACCACCATACAGCTTATTAAGGACCACCTCCACCTAAACATACGTAGTGATGACGTAAAAGATTGCAAACTCATGGGCTACAAAGCGAGGAAAAAACAGTGCTATTAACCCTTTGAGGGTTTTTGACGTACTAGTACGGCTTACACGCCAGGGCGTTTGACGTACTAGTACGCCTAAATTCTAGCGCCCTCAAATCAAGCAGAAACAGGCTGGTAGGCCTAGATGTGAGAGAATGGGTCTGTGCGGTCAGTGTGCGCAGTATAAAAAAAAATCCTGCACCACACAGTGCATAATGAGGAAAAAAAAACTCCGACCGTATTTTTGGTTTAAAACAGTGGCTTTGCAGTCTATTTTCGTATGGTATTTATGATTATATTCTAGTTTTCTTGGTCTCATTTGATAGAATGGAAGATATGTTAGAGAAATAGAGATAATTTTGATTGGTTTCTCAATGACAAGTACCTAGAAATTGAGCGCAAAGTAGCGAAAATGTTCGATTTTGTCCGATGTTCAAGAGTAAACAAATCACACCACACGTACAATACACATCAACTGGTGACTCTAATATTCTTGCACAAGTGTGCTGATGTCATTTATACCGTTTTTACAATGATGCAGTAGTATACATAACAGAAAATCTTCAATTTATTTTGAGAATAAAAATTCAAAATGGAAAGCAAAAGTAATGTAAGAGGGGCCTGGAGACGTGACTAATGGACAGATAAATTTTATTCGAGTGCCAGGAATGTCTGTCTCGTTTATTCTGGACCCTATTTTGAAATTGGCATCTTTTGAAATTTGTGTGAAATTGGACAAATTGCCAATTTCTGACCACCTTATTGGGTAGTTGAAATCGGTAAATTGGCGGTTTCTTGTACTCAATCATAAGAACATAAGAACATAAGAAAGGAGGAACACTGCAGCAGGCCTGTTGGCCCATACTAGGCAGGTCCTTCACAATCCGTCCCACTAACAGAATATTTGCTCAACCCAATTTTCAATGCTACCCAAGAAATAAGCTTTGACAATTCTACCCACTCATGCGCGAGTCCCTCAAATCCAACCTCTCACTCATGAATTTATCCAACCTAAATTTGAAACTACCCAAGGTCCTAGCTTCAATAACCCTACTAGGCAGACTGTTCCACTCATCAACTACCCTATTTCCAAACCAATACTTTCCTATATCCTTTCTAAATCTAAACTTATCTAACTTGAATCCATTATTGCGGGTTCTCTCTTGGAGAATATCCTCAAGACCTTATTTATATCCCTTTGTTAATACCCATTTTCCACTTGTATACCTCGATCATGTCTCCCCTCATTCTACGTCTTACAAGTGAATGTAATTTTAGGGTCTTCAATCTTTCTTCGTAAGGAAGATTTCTAATGCTATGTATTAATTTAGTCATTCTACGCTGAATGTTTTCTAACGAATTTATGTCCATTCTGTAATATGGAGACCAGAACTGAGCTGCGTAATCTAGGTGAGGCCTTACTAATGATGTATAAAGCTGTAATATAACCTCTGGACTTCTGTTGCTAACACTTCTTGATATAAATCCCAGTAATCTATTTGCCTTATTACGTACGCTTAAGCATTGCTGTCTTGGTTTAAGGTTGCTGCTTACCATCACCCCCAAGTCCTTCTGAATCTGTATGGCTAAGTTCTACGTTATTTAACTTATAAGTGCTTGGGTTATGGACACTCCCGAGCTTCAGAACCTTGCATTTATCTACATTGAACTGCATCTGCCACTTTTCTGACCACGAATTAAGTTTGTCTAAATCTTCCTGAAGTTCTATGACATCTATGTTTGAATCAATTATCCTACCTATCTTCTGTAGTGGGAATTTGCTCATATCACTAGTAATTCCCTCATCAAGGTCATTGATATATATTATAAATAACAATGGGCCTAAGACTGATCCCTGTGGAACACCACTTGTTACAAGTCCCCATTCGGATTTAACCCCATTTATGCACACTTCTGCTTCATATTGGTGAGCCATGACTCGATCCATGACAGCACTTTTCCCCAATGCCATGAGCTGCCACTTTCTTTAACAGTCTCTGGTGCGGTACTCTATCAAAAGCCTTACTAAAGTCTAAATAAACAATATCGAATTCTTTATCGTGATCAACAGCCTCAAAAGCTTTACTGAAGAAGGTTAATAAATTAGATAGGCAGGAACGGCCTCGTGAATCCATGCTGGGTATCATTAATCAAATTATGGTTATCTAGATGGCTTCTAATAATATCAGCTATAATTGACTCTAGTAATTTGCCTACAATTGAGGTCAGGCTTATTGGGTAGTTTGACGGTAGTGACTTGTCCCCTGCTTTAAAAATAGGAATTACATTAGCCATCTTCCACATATCAGACACTACTCCTGTTTGAAGAGATAAATTAAAAATGTTAGATATTGGTTCACAGAGTTCCATTTTGCATTCCTTAAGAACCCTTGCAAAAAGCTCATCAGGACCGCGATTTATTTTGTTTCAGTCGGTCCAGCTGTTTCATAATCATTTCGCTAGTGACTGTGATATTACATAATTTATCTTCTTCTGGGCCTCTGTAAAATTAATTACTGGGATATTATTAATGTCTTCCTGTGTGAAACCGAGAGAAATAATTATTAAAAATAGAGCACATATCATTCTCCTTGTCAGTAAGATGCCCAAAGTTATTTTTAAGGGGACCTATCTTATCCCTAACTTTTGTTCTATAAACCTGGAAAACGTTTTGGGTTAGTTTTTGAATCCCTAGCAACTTTAATTTCATAGTCCCGTTTAGCTTTTCTTATTCCCTTTTAACGTCCCTCTTAATGTCAGTATACTGATTTATAAGATGACCCTCACCTCTTTTTATTCGCCTATAAATTCCTTTCTTCTGCCCTAAAAGATATTTGAGCCTATTATTCATCCATTTTGGGTCATTTCTACTTGATCTAATTACTTTATACGGGATAAATGTTCTTTGGGCAGCCTGTATAGTGTTAAGAAAACTGTCATATTGATACCTCTCTTCTTCACCCCATAATACCTCTCTTCTTCACCCCATGATACCTCTCTTCTTCACCCCATGATACCTCTCTTCTTCACCCCATGATACCTCTCTTCTTCACCCCATGATACCTCTCTTCTTCACCCCATGATACCTCTCTTCTTCACCCCACGAAATGGAGTTCTAGCGAAATAGCTATCATTGTAGTAGACTGAAACATTGGAATTTGCCGAAAATAGGGCTCAAAGTCGGCGAAATCGCTGATGCGTAAATAGCGTTGATACCGCAAACTTGGCGAGAGCGTTATGATCGGAAAAAGATTCTCTATCATTTCAAAAGAAAAACTATTTTTTTTTTTTCCGAAAATGTTTCGACCCTGAGAGAGAGTTAAGAATCGAGGTCTCGACCCTGAAAGGGTTAAAATTCAACACTAGCTTGCAAAAGAATAACCTGTTAAAAACATCCATATCTATGAAATCCGAGGTATATGTCAATGAGTGCCTTACCAAAACAAGACAGAACCTCCTTTATCGATTAAGAAAATTACGCCACAACCAAAAAATCAATCAGTGTTTTGTGAGGGACAGTAAAATCGTAGTTAGGAAAGAATCCACTGGGAAGAGGTACTTTATCTCTATGGAAAACAAACTAAAAAAGTTTCTTAACAAGGCTGGTTTAACTGACTCAAGAGTAGGGTAAAACTATTATGTTTCAAAATTGTTATGTTCAAATTTCATTGCTTAAATACTCAATTATACTTATATAGTACAGTGGACCCCCGCTATTCGAACGGCTCGGCAATAGAACATATCGTCATTAGAACAAGAAAATCGATATCGGTATGCAAACAAAATATCACGATTCGAACAAATGTGTCCATCACCTGTTCTCCCAGGCGCTTGGAGAGCCAGTACCGCATTGTTTACACTCGAGAGAACAATACCCTGCACGCTCATTGTTACGGGTATGCCCTGGCCCAACATTAATGAGAGTAATATTCAAAGGTTTCACTTAATATTATAAAGCGGATTTCTACACTATTAGCTAAAGTATAGATTTCTGCCCTTATATTATTATCTGACCTCGTGTATCATGATACTAGGATATTACCTTTTATTTTATTGTTTTGGATTAAATGAAGACTGCCCACAAACCCAAAGCATCACCCCGCTGCCAAACAAATGCTCACCAGCCTACAGCTTACCAACCTACAACTTGCCAGCCTACAGCTTACCAGCCTACAGCTGACCAGCCTACAGCTTCATCTTGCCGCACCAACTTCCCCGACTACTGTGTTCAAATGAGACGTAACATCAGAAGAACCAAATCCAAAATCAACAAGAAAACACCAGGAAATCTACTAATCAACTTGTCTACCAAGGACGCCGGTACACCCTCCACCCCCTCACCACCACCCAGGATACCGGTACACCCTCCACCCCCCTCACCACCACCCAGGGAGACGCATCAACAACAAACATGGCTGCCTCCCCCACAAGCTTCCCCTTCACTGGCTTCACCCCAGATAATCTATCAGGTATGACGAATGATCCAGATACAATATCTGGTATGACGAATGATCCAGATACA
>WNWK01049700.1:0-13116 GCA_009830355.1 Cherax destructor
ATATATATATATATATATATATATATATATATATATATATATATATATATATATATATATATATATATATATATATATATATATATATATATATATATATATATATTTACTGACGTTCATGAGGAGGATAATTTACTGGAGGTTCCATCATGGTGAAGCTACGGTGCACAATATCCACACCTGGATGAACACCAAGAGTTTTCACCACATGAATGTATTTGTTGAAACATTTCACTTGTGCAGCAGGATGATGATGAGGAGGATGAAGAAGATTATAATAAGGTATTAAAAAGACTACAATGGAAATAAGTGACTTTGTCTGACTTTTTGGGTTATCCTAGGTTCTCTACACATATGATGCTATGTATCATAATCTATGTAACTGTATTTGTGTACACCTGAATAACCTAACTTACGTACTTGATAAGTAAGACACATATGCAACAGTTAGGTGTCTTTATTCCGAAACGTTTCGCCTACACAGTAGACTTCTTCAGTCGAATACTAAAGAGTTTAGCAGGAGTAGTAGAGATGTGAAGACGATGTAATCAGTCCATCACCCATGAAGACGTAGTTTTGAGGTGGTCAGTCCCTCAGCCTGGAGAAGAGTTCTGCTCCAGAGTCTGGAACAGTGTGAAGTTTAAGCATCAGTGTGGAGATGCAGTTCACTAGTAGACGAAAGAAGGTCGTCATATAGAGAGCAACATCCCTCTCAAATGCATCCCTTCTAGCTTGGAAAAGTTGTCAAAGGTGTTTTCTGTACCAAGATTCAGTTCTGTATCATTGTATTCGACTGAGGAAGCCTACCGTGAAGGCGAAACGTTTCGGAATGAAGATACCTAACTGTTGCATATGTAATAAAAAAGGCACAATACCGTGACTGGAACAATACACACATAACCCGCACATAGAAGAGAGGAGCTTACCACGACGTTACGGTCAGACTTGAACCATTTACAAAGTGCAAGTACGCTCCTCTCTTCTATGTGCGGGTTGTGTGTAGTGTTGCACATGTGTCTTATTAACTTGTCGGTGTTGTATACCATTGTCATGTACACTTACATACTTACACGTATACACACCCATATTCACGCACATACACACACACAAACATGTACATTCACGCACGTACATACACGAACACGTGTACACCCACCCACGTTCACGCACACGCATCCCCACGTTGAAGCATGCATACACACATGTACACATACAACCACATACACACACGCATGTGTACACACACATACACTAACCAACGTTAACGCAAGTACACACACATGTACTCCCACCCACCTTCACTCACACACATGTACACGCACACACCTACATACACGTTCAAGAGCACGTGTACACACTCACGTTCACGCACGCATACATACATGTACACACACACACACAACCATATACACACACATACATACAATTAGGTGAGTACATTCACACTGACGTTAGAAAGGAACAAGCTTATAAACAACAACTAGCACGGTTTCAGGGAAGGAAAATCGTGTCACAAACCTACTTGAGTTTTATGACAAGGTAACGGAAGTAAGACATGAAAGAGAGGGGTGGGTAGATTGCATTTTCGTGAACTGCAAGGAGGCCTTCGACACAGTTCCTCACAAGTGATTAGTGCAAAAGTTAAAGGATGAGGCACATATAACAGGAAGGGAACTGCAGTGGATCAGAGAATACCTGACAGGGAAGAAACAACAAGTCATGGTACGTGACGAGGTGTCAGAATGAGGCGCCTTTGACGAGCGGGGTTCCACAGGGGTCAGTCCTAGGACCAGTGCTGTTTTTGGTATATATGAATGACATGACGGAAGGGATAGACTCAGAAGTGTCCCTGTTTGCAGGTAATGTGAAGTTAATGAGAATTAAATCGGATGAGGATCAGGCAGAACTACAAAGAGACCTGGACAGGCTGCAAGCCTGGTCCAGCACCTGGCTCCTTTAATTTAACCCGCCGAATGCAAAGTCATGAAGATCGGGAAAGGGCAAAGAAGACCGCAGAGTATACGCTAAGGGGCCAAAGATTGCAAACCTCACTCAAGGAAAAGGATCTTGGGGTGAGTATAATACCGAGAACATCTCCTGAGGCGCACATTAACCAAATAACTGCTGCAGCATATGGGCGCTTTGCAAACCTAAGAATAGCGTTCCTATACCTCGGTAAGGAATCGTTCAAGTCTCTGTACACAGTGTACGTCAGGCCTATATTCGAGTATGCAGCACCAGTTTTTAACCCACACCTGGTCAAGCAAATCAAGAAATTAGAGAAAGTGCAAAGGTTTGCAACAAGACTAGTCCCAGAGCTAAGTTGAATGTCCTACGAAGGTTAAGGGAAATCGGGCTGACAACACTGGAGGACAGGAGTGTCAGGAAAGACATGATAACGACATATAAAATACTATGATGAACTGACAAGATGGACTGAGACAGGATGTTCCAGAGATGGGACACAGAAACAAGGGGTCACAATTGGTTGAAGACTCAGATGAATCAAAGGGATGTTGGGTATTTCTTCAGTCATAGAGTTGTCAGGAAGTGGGATAGTCTTTAAAGTGACGTTGTGGAGGCAGTAAGCATACAGTTTTAAGACGAGGTTTAATACAGTTCATGGAACAGGGAAAGAGAGGACCTAGTAGCGACCAGTGAAGAGGCAGGGGCAGGATCTATAACTTGACCCCTGCAACAACAATTAGGTGGGTACAATTAGGTGAGTACACGCGCGCACATACACACACATGAACTATTGGCACCGACTGTAAACTGACTACCACCACAAACCCTCACAATCTCCCACATGATACACACACACACACACACACACACACACACACACACACACACACACACACACAACATACAACACACAGAGAACACTCGTGGTAGTGGTAAGCTCAAGGCTAATTTCAACCACCTCCCGTTTGAATACTAACCTCCACAAGCAGTTTATATAGTAATGAAAGCACGACACAAGTGGTATTGAATCATTTACCAAACTGCCTCGGATCATGAACAACACCTAGCTCAGCTGGGTGCATGATCTTTGTAGGACCGCCGTTTGAGTGGCTAAGGCAATGTGATTGTTCTGTGTCTGGAGGCTGGAGAATGTGTCGCAGGATCTTAACCCGGCTGGCCGAAGTTCCGTTAGTAATATATATATATATATATATATATATATATATATATATATATATATATATATATATATATATATATATATATATATATATATATATATATATATATAATATATATAAATTTATATTAATGTGTGTGTGTGTACTCACGTAATTGTGGTTGCAAGGGTCGAGACTTAGTTCCTGGCCTCGCCTCTTCACTGACCGCTACTAGGTCCTCTCTCTCCCTGCTCCATGAGTTTTATCATACCTCGTCTTAAACCTATGTATGGTTCCTGCCTCCACTACATCACTTGCTAGACTATTCCACTTCCTGACAACTCTATGACTGAAGAAATACTTCCTAACATCCCTTTGACTCATCTGAGTCTTCAACTTCCAATTATGTCCCCTTGTGTCCCATCTCTGGAACATCCTGTCTCTGTCTACCTTATCTATTCCACGCAGTATTTTGAATGTCGTTATCATGTCCCCCCTAACCCTCCTGTCCTCCAGTGTCGTCAGGACGATTTCCCTTAACCTTTCTTCATAGGACATTCCCTTAGCTCCGGAACTAACCTTGTTGCAAACCTTTGCACTTTCTCTTGACGTGCTTGACCAGGTGTGGGTTCCAAACTGGTGCTGCATACTCCAGTATGTGCCTGATGTACACAGTGTACAGTGTGTGTGTGTGTGTGTATGTGTGTGTTTACAAATAGGTATACACACTCATCTGAGTTTTCTATTTTCTTAATACTTCTTGCTCTTATTTATTTTCCTTTCATCTCCATGGGGAATTGGAAGAAAATCTTTCCTCCGTAAGTGTCATAAAAGGTGACTAAAATGCAGTATGAAGAAGACAAAATAATAAAGTTGGGATGATTGAATATATGTGGAAGAAGAGCAGATAATAAGAAAGAGATTATCGCAAATATGATGGAGTTGAAGCTTGATGTTCTGGCTCTAATATGATGGAGTTGAAGCTTGATGTTATGGCTCTAAGATGATGGAGTTGAAGCTTGATGTTCTGGCTCTAAGATGATGGAGTTGAAGCTTGATGTTCTGGCTCTAAGATGATGGAGTTGAAGCTTGATGTTCTGGCTCTAAGATGATGGAGTTGAAGCTTGATGTTTTGGCTCTAATATGATGGAGTTGAAGTTTGATGTTTGGCTCTAATATGATGGAGTTGAAGCTTGATGTTCTAGCTCTAATATGATGGAGTTGAAGCTTGATGTTCTGGCTCTAATATGATGGAGTTGAAGCTTGATGTTCTGGCTCTAATATGATGGAGTTGAAGTTTGATGTTCTGGCTCTAATATGATGGAGTTGAAGCTTGATGTTCTGGCTCTAAGATGATGGAGTTGAAGCTTGATGTTCTGGCTCTAAGATGGAGTTGAAGCTTGATGTTCTGGCTCTAATATGATGGAGTTGAAGCTTGATGTTGTGGCTCTAAATGATGGAGTTGAAGTTTGATGTTCTGGCTCTAATATGATGGAGTTGAAGCTTTTATGTTCTGGCTCTAATATGATGGAGTTGAAGTTTGATGTTCTGGCTCTAATATGATGGAGTTGAAGTTTGATGTTCTGGCTCTAATATGATGGAGTTGAAGCTTGATGTTCTGGCTCTAATATGATGGAGTTGAAGCTTGATGTTTTGGCTCTAATATGATGGAGTTGAAGCTTGATGTTCTGGCTCTAATATGATGGAGTTGAAGCTTGATGTTCTGGCTCTAATATGATGGAGTTGAAGCTTGATGTTCTAGCTCTAATATGATGGAGTTGAAGCTTGATGTTCTGGCTCTAATATGATGGAGTTGAAGCTTGATGTTCTGGCTCTAATATGATGGAGTTGAAGCTTGATGTTCTGGCTCTAATATGATGGAGTTGAAGCTTGATGTTCTGGCTCTAATATGATGGAGTTGAAGTTTGATGTTCTGGCTCTAATATGATGGAGTTGAAGCTTGATGTTCTGGCTCTAATATGATGGAGTTGAAGCTTGATGTTCTGGCTCTAAGATGGAGTTGAAGCTTGATGTTCTGGCTCTAATATGATGGAGTTGAAGCTTGATGTTCTGGCTCTAATATGATGGAGTTGAAGCTTGATGTTCTGGCTCTAATATGATGGAGTTGAGCTTGATGTTTTGGTCTCTAATATGATGGAGTTGAAGCTTGATGTTCTGGCTCTAATATGATGGAGTTGAAGCTTGATGTTCTGGCTCTAATATGATGGAGTTGAAGTTTGATGTTCTGGCTCTAATATGATGGAGTTGAAGCTTGAGTTGTTTCTGGCTCTAATATGATGGAGTTGAAGCTTGATGTTCTGGCTCTAATATGATGGAGTTGAAGCTTGATGTTCTGGCTCTAATATGATGGAGTTGAAGCTTGATGTTCTAGCTCTAATATGATGGAGTTGAAGTTGATGTTCTGGCTCTAAATGATGGAGTTAAGCTTGATGTTCTGGCTCTAATATGATGGAGTTGAAGCTTGATGTTCTGGCTCTAATATGATGGAGTTGAAGCTTGATGTTCTGGCTCTAATATGATGGAGTTGAAGCTTGATGTTCTGGCTCTAATATGATGGAGTTGAAGCTTGATGTTCTGGCTCTAATATGATGGAGTTGAAGCTTGATGTTTTGGCTCTAATATGATGGAGTTGAAGTTTGATGTTTTGGCTCTAATATGATGGAGTTGAAGCTTGATGTTCTAGCTCTAATATGATGGAGTTGAAGCTTGATGTTCTCGCTCTAATATGATGGAGTTGAAGCTTGATGTTCTGGCTCTAATATGATGGAGTTGAAGTTTGATGTTCTGGCTCTAATATGATGGAGTTGAAGCTTGATGTTCTGGCTCTAAGATGATGGAGTTGAAGTTTGATGTTCTGGCTCTAAGATGGAGTTGAAGCTTGATGTTCTGGCTCTAATATGATGGAGTTGAAGCTTGATGTTGTGGCTCTAAGATGATGGAGTTGAAGTTTGATGTTCTGGCTCTAATATGATGGAGTTGAAGTTTGATGTTCTGGCTCTAATATGATGGAGTTGAAGTTTGATGTTCTGGCTCTAATATGATGGAGTTGAAGTTTGATGTTCTGGCTCTAATATGATGGAGTTGAAGCTTGATGTTCTGGCTCTAATATGATGGAGTTGAAGCTTGATGTTTTGGCTCTAATATGATGGAGTTGAAGCTTGATGTTCTGGCTCTAATATGATGGAGTTGAAGCTTGATGTTCTGGCTCTAATATGATGGAGTTGAAGTTTGATGTTCTGTCTCTAAGATGATGGAGTTGAAGCTTGATGTTCTAGCTCTAATATGATGGAGTTGAAGTATGATGTTCTGGCTCTAAAATGATGGAGTTTAAGCTTGATGTTCTGGCTCTAATATGATGGAGTTGAAGCTTGATGTTCTGGCTCTAATATGATGGAGTTGAAGCTTGATGTTCTGGCTCTAATATGATGGAGTTGAAGCTTGATGTTCTGGCTCTAATATGATGGAGTTGAAGCTTGATGTTCTGGCTCTAATATGATGGAGTTGAAGCTTGATGTTTTGGCTCTAATATGATGGAGTTGAAGTTTGATGTTTTGGCTCTAATATGATGGAGTTGAAGCTTGATGTTCTAGCTCTAATATGATGGAGTTGAAGCTTGATGTTCTCGCTCTAATATGATGGAGTTGAAGCTTGATGTTCTGGCTCTAATATGATGGAGTTGAAGTTTGATGTTCTGGCTCTAATATGATGGAGTTGAAGCTTGATGTTCTGGCTCTAAGATGATGGAGTTGAAGTTTGATGTTCTGACTCTAAGATGGAGTTGAAGCTTGATGTTCTGGCTTAATATGATGAAAGTTGAAGCTTGATCTTGGACTTCTAAATATGATTGAAGTTTAGATGTTACTGGTCTAATATGATGGATTGAATTTGATTTTGTCTAATATGATGGAGTTGAATTTATGTTTAGGCTCTAATATGATGGAGTTGAAGTTTGATTTCTATCTAATATGATGGAGTTGAACTTATTTTGCTTATATATATGATTAATTTTTTATGGCATCTAAAGAGGAGTTGGAAGCTTATCTTCTGGCTCTTATGATGGAGTTGAAGCTTGATGTTCTGGCTCTAATATGATGGAGTTGAAGTTTGATGTTCTGTCTCTAAAATGATGGAGTTGAAGCTATAGTTCTGGCTCTAAGTAATGATGGAGTTGAAGCTTGATGTTCTGCCAAATATTGATGGAGTTGAAACTTGATGTTCTGGCTCTAATATGATGGGTTGAACTTGATGTTTGGCTCTAATATGTGGGTTGAGCTTGATGTTCTGCTCTTAAGATGGAGTTGAAGCTTGATGTTCTGGCTCTAATATGATGGAGTTGAAGCTGATCTTCGGCTCTAATATGATGGAGTTGAATTTGATGTTCTGGCTCTAATATGATGGAGTTGAAGCTAATGTCTCTGGCTCTAATATGATGGAGTTGAAGCTTGATGTTCTAGCTGTACAAAATCATAGATAAATTCTAAAGAACCTGATCTTAACATATGCTAAATATTATGTTATTGTAAGTATTAAGGAACGATAAATAATATATATATATATATATATATATATATATATATATATATATATATATATATATATATATATATATATATAATATATATATAATATATATATATATATATATATATATATATATATATATATATATATATATATATATATATATATATATATATATATATATATATATTTTTTTTATTAACACATCGGCCGATTCCCACCAAGGCAGGGTGGCCCGAAAAAGAAAAACTTTCATCATCATTCACTCCATCACTGTCTTGCAAAAAGATCACAGTAAACAGGTGATATAAAAAATATGCAAGACAACCACTATGAAAAAATAGAGGAATTTAAAGTGCTTTCGTGACTACTCACATTATCAAGGAACTATAAAAGGAAACATGACAAGAAGGCTTATATAAGGGGCAAGACTACACCTCACAGTCACATTACACTAACAAAGACTACACCTCACAGTAGCGTAACATCGCACGACTCTGTGAAGAGAAACATAAGAAAGGACCTGAAACTATTCCCAAGAATTTGATTAGTCCAATTTATCATTAAATTCTTATAATTAATAAAATTTGGGAAGAATTTAATGATAAATTGGACTAATCTTAATTCTTGGGAAGAGTTTCAGGTCCTTTCTTATGTTCCTCTTCACAGAGTCGTGAGATGTTACGCTACTGTGAGGTGTTGTCTTTGTTAGTGTGATGTGACTGTGAGGGTATCTGCCTCTTTATAAGCCTTCTTCCCACGCTTCCTTTTATAGTTCCTTGATAATGTGAGTTGTCACGAAAGCACTTGGAATTCCTCTATTTTTTCATAGTGGTTGTCTTGCATATATATATTTTTTTTTTTTTTTTTTTTAACACATCGGCCGATTCCCACCAAGGCAGGGTGGCCCGAAAAAGAAAAACTTTCATCATCATTCACTCCATCACTGTCTTGCCAGAAGGGTGCTTTACACTACAGTTATAAAACTGCAACATTAACACCCCTCCTTCAGAGTGCCGGCACTGTACTTCCCATCTCCAGAACTCAAGTCCGGCCTGCCGGTTTCCTGAATCCTTCATAAATGTTACTTTGCTCACACTCCAACAGCACGTCAAGTATTAAAAACCATATGCCTCCATTCACTCCTATCAAATACGCTCACACATGCTTGCTGGAAGTCCAAGCCCTCGCACACAAAACTTCCTTTACCCCTCCCTCCAACCTTTCCTAGGCCGACCCTACCCCGCCTTCCCTCCACTACAGATTTATACACTCTCGAAGTCACTCTGTCTCGTTCCATTCTCTCTACATGTCCAAACCACCTCAACAACCCCTCCTCAGCTCTCTGGACAATCGTTTTGGTGATCCGCACCTCCTCCTAATTTCCAAACTCCGAATTCTCTGCATTATATTCACACCACACATTGACCTCAGACATGACATCTCCACTGCCTCCAGCCTTCTCCTCGTTGCAACATTCATCACCCATGCTTCACACCCATATAAGAGCGTTGGTATAACTATACTCTCATACATTCCCCTCTTTACTTCCATGGACAAGGTTCTTTGTCTCCACAGACTCCGAAGTGCTCCACTCACCCTTTTCCCTCATCAATTCTATGATTCACCTCATCCTTCATAGACCCATCCGCCGACATGTCCACTCCCAAATATCTGAATACATTCACCTCCTCCATACTCTCTCCCTCCAATCTGATATCCAATCTTTCGTCACCTATTCTTTTTGTTATCCTCATCACCTTACTCTTCCTATATTCACTTTCAATTTTCTTCTTTACACACCCTACCAAATTCATCCACCAACCTCTGCAGCTTCTCTTCAGAATCTCCCAAAGCACAGTGTCATCAGCAAAAAGCAACTGTGACAACTCCCACTTTGTATTTGCTTCTTTATCTTTTAGCCCAACACCTCTTGCCAAGACCCTCGCATTCACTTCTCTTACAACCCCATCTATAAATATATTGAACAACCACGGTGACATCACACATCCTTGTCTAAGGCCCACTTTTACTGGGAAATAGTCCCTTCCCTCCTACACACTCTAACCTGAGCCTCACTATCCTCATAAAAACTCTTCACTGCTTTCAGTAACCTTCCTCCTATTCCATACACCTGCAACATCTGCCACATTGCCCCCTATCTACCCTATCATACGCCTTTTCCAAATCCATAAATGCCACAAAAACATCTTTACCCTTATCCAAATACTGTTCACCTATATGTTTCACTGTAAACACTTGGTCTACACACCCCTACCTTTCCTAAAGCCCCTTGTTCATCTGCTATCCTGCTTTCTGTTTTACTCTTAATTCTTTCAATAATAACTCTACCATACACTTTACCAGGTACACTCAACAGACTTATTCCCCTATAATTTTTGCACTCTCTTTTGTCCCCTTTGCCTTTATACAAAGGAACAATACACGCTCTCTGCCAATCCCTAGGTACCTTACCCTCTTCCATACATTTATTAAATAATAGCACCAACCACTCCAAAATTATATCCCCACCTGCTTTTAACATTTCTATCTTTATCCCATCAATCCCAGCTGCCTTACCCCTTTCATTCTACCCACTGCCTCACGAACTTCCCCTACACCCACAACTGGCTCTTCCACACTCCTACAAGATGTTATTCCTCCTTGCCCTACACACGAAATCACAGCTTCCTGTCTTCATCAACATTTAACAAATCCTCAAAATATTCTCTCCATCTTCCCGATACCTCTAACTCTCCATTTAATAACTCTCCTCTCCTATTTTTAACTGTCAAATCCATTTGTTCTCTAGGCTTCCTCAACTTATTAATCTCATTCCAAAACTTTTTCTTATTTTCAACAAAATTTGCTGATAACATCTCACCCACTCTCTCATCTGCTCTCTTTTTACATTGCTTCACCACTCTTTTAACCTCTCTTTTTCTCTCCATATACTCTTCCCTCCTTGCATCACTTCTACTTTGTAAAACCTCTCATATGCTAACTTTTTCTCCCTTACTACTCTCTTTACATCATCATTCCACCAATCGCTCCTCTTCCTCCGCACCCACTCGCCTGTAACCACAAACTTCTGCTGAACACTCTAACACTACATTTTTAAATCTACCCCATACATTTTCGACCACATTGCCTACACTCTCACTAGCCCATCTATCCTCCAATAGTTGTTTATATCTTACCCTAACTGCCTCCTCTTTTAGTTTATAAACCTTCACCTCTCTTTTACTTACTGATTCTATTTTCCTTGTATCCCATCTACCTTTTACTCCCACTGTAGCTATAACTAAAAAGTGATCTGATATATCTGTAGCATATATATATATATATATATATATATATATATATATATATATATATATATATATATATATATATATATATATATAATATATATATTATATATATATGTCGTCCGATTAGGTAAAACTGGTCAATTACAAGAACTCATCTAAAATTAAGTCCTTTCTAAAATTTTCTCTTATACGTTTAAAGATATATATTTTCATTTATGTTAATGTAAGAATTTATAATTTTGTACCAAGAGAAACTTTGAAAACCTACCTAACCTTATTACAACAAGAGCAATTTAATTTAGCCTAACCCAACTAAATATATTTTAGATACGTTAACATTAATTTAATAATAATCAAACACAATGAAATATATTTTTTCGTTATTTCAGAATGATTTTGGCGAAATTATTGCATACTACAAATTTTCACTTATATGGCAGGTGAGCGTTGCTATTTAAGCCAAATATAGTTTTACCTAATCGGACGACATATATATATATATATATATATATATATATATATATATATATATATATATATATATATATATATATATATATGTCGTGCCGATTAGGTAAAACTGGTCAATTAGCAAGAACTCATCTAAAATTAAGTCCTTTCTAAAATTTTATCTTATACGTTTAAAGATATATTTTTTTCATTTATGTTAATGTAAGAATTTATAATTTTGTACCTAGAGAAACTTTGAAAACTTACCTAACCTTATTACAACAAGCTCAATTTAATTTAGCCTAACCTAACTAAATATATTTTAGATACGTTAACATTAATTTAATAATAAACAAACACAATGAAATATATTTTTTTCGTTATGTTCAGAATGATTTTGGCGAAATTATTGCATACACAAATTTTCACTTGTCTTATATGGCAAGGTGAGCGTTGCTATCTAAGCCAAAATCGCAAGTTTTACCTAATGGGCACGACATATATATATATATATATATACAGTGGTACCCCGGTTTACGATGGTCCCCAAACTCACCCTTTATGTAAGTTTATTTTTAAATGCTTTTGTAAGTGTAATTTTGGGGTCTAAAAGGACTAGTCTATTTTACAACTTTTCTTAAGGAGATAAATTCGTTTGGTAATGGCACTTGAACAGCATTCTGGAATGAAAAATATCGTAAACCGGGTACCACTGTATATGTGCCGATTAGGTAAAACTGGTCTATTAGCAAGAACTCATCTAAAATTAAGTCCTTTCTAAAATTTTCTCTAATACGTTTAAAGATACATTTTTTTCATTTATGTTAATGTAAGAATTTATAATTTTGTACCAAGAGAAACTTTGAAAACCTACCTAACCTTATTACAACAAGCGCAATTTAATTTAGCCTAACCCAACTAAATACATTTTAGATACGTTAACATTAATTTAATAATAAACAAACACAATGAAATATATTTTTTTCGTTATGTTCAGAATGATTTTGGCGAAATTATTGCATACACAAATTTTCACTTGTCTTATATGGCAAGGTGAGCGTTGCTATTTAAGCCAAAATCGCAAGTTTTACCTAATCGGCATGACATTAAATATATATATATATATATATATATATATATATATATGTCGTGCCGATTAGGTAAAACTGGTCAATTAGCAAGAACTCATTTAAAATTAAGTCCTTTCTAAAATTTTCTCTTATACGTTTAAATATATAATTTTTTCATTTATGTTAATGTAAGAATTTCTAATTTTGTACCAAGAGAAACTTTGAAAACCTACCTAACCTTATTACAACAAGCGCAATTTAATTTAGCCTAACCCAACTAAATATATTTTAGATACGTTAACATTAATTTAATAATAAACAAACACAATGAAATATATTTTTTTCTTTATGTTCAGAATGATTTTGGCGAAATTATTGCATACACAAATTTTTACTTGTCTTATATGGCAAGGTGAGCGTTGCTATTTAAGCCAAAATCGCAAGTTTTACCTAATCGGCACGACATATATATATATATATATATGCAAAAAGATCACAGTAATCAGGTGATATCAAAATATGCAAAACAACCACTATGAAAAAATAGAGGAATTCCAAGCGCTTTCGTGACTACTCACATTATCAAGGAACTATAAAAGGAAACATGACAAG
>WNWK01049701.1:0-13116 GCA_009830355.1 Cherax destructor
CAGTTGCCAGTGCCCCACCCCAGACCTAGATAAGTGAACCCCATCCCTGGCATACATGTCATTTCTGCCATAGAAGAGGTCCCAGTTGTCAATGAATGTTACTGCATTTTCCTTACAGTATTTGTCCAGCCGGCAATTGACACCAATTGCCCTGGACAACCATTCACATCCAACTCCCCTCCTTGGCAAAACACCACATATGACAGGGTTCCCACCCTTCTTCCTAATTCTGTCTATTGCTGACCTATAGCTGCTAATCAGCTCCTCACTCCTACGTCTGCCAACATCGTTGCCTCCAGCACTGAGACAGATAATAGGATTGCTCCCATTACCTCTCATGATGTCGTCCAGACGGCTAACAATATCCTGCATCCCAGCCCCTGGATAACATACCCTCTGCCTCCTATTCCTATCCTTTAGACAAAATTCCCTATCCATAAACCTAATCTGACAATCCCCAACTAAAACAATGTTCTTACCTCGACTGGTGGTGTGCATGACGTTCTCGACGGTCTTTGTAGAGATGGTCATCGCTGGGATGTCTTCACATTCGTCTGATAACAAGGAAAAAGAGTTGCTGGTTTTCACAGCAGTCTCCTGGACCTTCTTCAACTTCAGCTTCGTCCCTTCAGAACCGACTAGCATCCATTCGTTGGTCTGATCATCGGCGACATTGTTCCGGGGATAATCCTTGCATATACCCTTCAATCGTTGAATTTCTCTTCTAGCTTCCGTTAATTCCGCCTTAAGTTGGAGATATAGCTGCTCGTAGTCGAGGGAAACCATCATCCAATCTCAGGTAGCTAAGAACGGAAGCACAGTAGTTTGTGGTTTTTATGGTTACCAGTAATGTCTTTCATCTTAAAGTGAACATGCTATCCTTTTTCTTTCTTAAGTGTTATGTTTGCTTACTTGTGGTAACCATTATTTTTTTCTCTTTATCAGCTCTGCTGCTGGCCTGGTCAGCCTGAACAGACGCTGAAGGAGCTAGAGGTACGTCTCTCTGACTTAGCTACTTTTGTCTACTCTTCCGCTTCTACATCTTACGTACCGTATACGAGAATCCCCACCATCTGCCCAGGATAACCTTCCACCATCTCGTCTACACTCGACTCATCCTGGGCCTTATATTCTTCTACCCTACATCCTGCCATGAACCACAACGGCCTACTTCTTTTTTTTAATCTATTTTAAAGTAAAATCAGAAAAACTATTTGTATTCCTTATCCAAGAGTCTTTATTATTTTTTTTTTTTTTCATTATTTTTGTTTGTTCAGGTGGAAGGCGTTCCCCTGACAATCATTAACTCTAAAAATAGTGTTTGCATGAGAATGGGAGTATTGCTGTTTGTTTATTTTGTACTAATTTGTACAACTTGTCCACAATGTAAGAGCATTTGTATTGTGAGGTAATTATTATAATAAAAATTATTTTGAGGTAAGTTTCATAAACTCTTACAAACGTATGTGAATGAACTAAAAGTGGACACGTATTAATCACATGCATTTCGCCTGACAGAGTGATCGCCCACTACCTGATCAGTTTTTTTTTTTTACCTTGTCTGAACTCCGTATCTCGTTTTCTCTCTCGTTAACTAGTTGGCTCTCATTGACTATGGCGTCTAAGCTTAGGTGTGATAAAAAGAGGAGTCTTAAGCCTCTTACTTTAAGTGCCAAGTTAGAAATGATTAAACTCGGTGAACTGACTTTTTTGGGTTATCCTGGGTTGTCTACGCATATTCTGCTATGTATGATAATCTATAACTGTATTTGTGTATACCTGAACAAACTTACTAACAAGGTATATGTTGATCGCTGAGATAGCCATCAAATACAGTTACATATAGCAGCATATGTGTAGAGAACCAGGATAACAAAGTGTCAGCTAACACTCTTGCTAGGAGCTAATGCTGCTGGGGATTGCAAGTTAAAACCTATGATAATTTATCACTCAGAGAATCCTAGGGCCCTAAAGAACTATGCAAAAGGTAGCCTCCCTGTTTATTATAAATCCAATTCGAAAGCTTATTCCTAGTATATATCCTTTATAGTATAATAACATATAACTCCTACAGTGTATACTATTAAGGTGTTAAATGGACGCCAATGGAAATAAATCACTGACTTTTTTGGGTTATCCTAGGTTTTCTACACATATGCTGCTATGTATAATTCTATGTAACTGTATTTGTGTATACCTGAATAAACTTTTACTTACTTTTCATAAATTGGTTCACAGACTATTTTAAGCCACAGTTGAGGCTTACTGCAAGGAAAAGAAAATTCCTTTTAATGTTTTACTTGTTTTAGACAATACCCTGCCACTCACCTCTCACACATCAATGTTAATTCTTTAAGGTAAGTAATAAATGTACTCTGTGTGTATCTTACTTTTATTGTGTTTTTTAATGCCTAGTGCTATTGCTAACTTAATATAAGTTAGTGTTAGCTTGTTCTGCTTTTCGGCGATGTCTGCTTTAAGGCACTAGCCTGGAACCTAACCTGCCATATAAGTGGGGCCCTACTGTATTACCTACCAAACTTACCTACCACATACGTATATTGTTTGTAATGTTTTACATATACAGTGGACCCCCAGATTACGTCATTATTTCGTTCCAGAATGCTGTTCAAGTGCCATTACCGAACGAATTTGTTCCCATAAGGAATAATGTAAATTAGATTAGTCCTTTTAGACCCCAAAAAATACACTTACAAAAGCACTTACAAAAATACACTTATACAATTGTTCGAGTTGGGAGCTGTACGAAAACAGAGGGTCCACTGTATGCATGTGTTGTTTTTAGCTGATGCTGGGATATGTTAGGGAGATGAGGGGCTTTTTAATGGTAGTTTAGAAAATGCTGACTGAGTCGGAGGTCTGGAGATTTCTGGCAGAGTTTTCTAAATTTTGGGCCTTTTTATGTACATTGATAGACTTAGTGCTTCTTTTTTATTATAATATATAGTTAATAGGTAGTAGGTTGTTAGACAGCAACCATTCGGGGAGGTACTACCGTCTTTTTTTTTGTCTCATAAACATGCAAGATTTCAGGTACGTCTTGCTACTTCTACTTACACTTAGGTCACACTACACATACATGTACACGTTTATGTTTACACACTCATCTGAGTTTTTTCTTTGATTTTATCTTAATAGTTCTTGTTCTTATTACTTTTCCTTTCATATCCATGGGGAAGTGGAATAAGAATCTTTCCTCTGTAAGCCATGCGTGTTGTAAAAGTCAACTAAAATGCCGGGAACAATGGGCTAGTAACCCCTTTTCCTGTATAACTTGCTAAAAAGAAAAAGAAGAAAACTGTCAAAGTGGGATGTTTGAATGTGCGTGGATGTTGTGCGAATGATAAGAAAGTGATGATTGTGGATGTTATGAATGAGAAGAAGCTGGATGTCCTGGCCTTAAGTGAAACAAAGCTGAAGGGGGTAGGAGAGTTCAGTGGGGAGAAATAAATGGGATTAGGTCAGGAGTTTCAAACAGAGTTAGAGCTAAAGAAGGAGTATCAGTAATGTTGAAGGATAAGTTATGGCAGGAAAAGAGGGAATATAAATGTATCAATTCAAGGATTATGTGGTGTAAAATAAGGGTTGGATGTGAAAAGTGGGTTATAGTAAGTGTTTATGCACCTGGAGAAGAGAAGTGTAGAGGAAAGAGAGAGAGATTCTGGGAAATGTTGAGTGAGTGCGTGGGGAGTTTTGAACCAAGTGGGAGAGTACTTGTAGTTGGGAATTTCAATGCTAAAGTGGGTAAAAATGTTGTGGAGGGAGTAGTAGGTGAACTTGGGGTGTCAGGGATAAATGAAAATGGGGAGCCTTTAATTGAGCTATGTGTAGAAAGAGATTTGGTAATAAGTAATACATATTTTATGAAAAAGAAGATAAATAAGTATACAGTCAACCCTCCGTTTTTGTGCTTAATCTGTTCCTGAGGGATCGACTAAAACTGAAACACACGAAAACTGAAACCATTTTCTCCCTAAGAAATAATGGAAATTCAATTAATCCGTTCCAGAAACCCAGAAGTTTGAAAAAAAAAATTGGGGATGGGGGGCCTTAAAGATAGATTTACATGCACAAATGAATGAACTCAATGTGACACTTACCTTTATTGAAGACTGATGTTGCTGGATGGAAGAGAGGGAGGAGGGGAGAGGGAAGAGACCTAATTTTGGAAGGAAATCCCCTCCATAAGGACTCTAGGTACCAAGTCCTCATCTGGGGTCACTTCCTTTCTTTGTTTTTTACTGGAACTAGGACCAGCTTCAGAGTCACTGCACACCTGTGGCACTAAATATCTGTCCATAGAGCTCTGTGTCTGGCGTCTTTAAAATGTCCCTAAAATGGGAAAAGATATTGTCATTGAACATGTTGATGAGACGGATTGCAACATCTTTGTCAGGGTGATTTTCCTCCACAAATGAAAGCACCTGACTCCACTTTGAACAAATGTCCTTAATCTTTGAAGAAGGCACCTTACATCTCTCTTCCTCCTTCACTGAAACAATTTCCTCAGATCTGCTTTGATGTTGTTGCAGCTCAAGCTCTTGCACCTCTTCAGTGGTTAGATCTTCATTGTGGTCCTCCAACAACTCTTCCACATCCTAGCTACTCACATCCAACCCCATGGAATTCCCCAATGCCACAATACTTTCCACAACTTCCATAGGCTCCTCAGGTTCAGCCCCAAACCCTTCAAAATCCCTCTCTAAAATCCTAGTTTTTCAATAGATTTTCCTAGTTTTCTATATATAATCCTAGTTTTCTATATAAAATCCTACTTTTCTATATATAATCATAGTTTTGCTATAGATTTTCCTAGTTTTCTATGTAAAATCCTAGTTTTTCTATATTATTATTATTATTATTATAATCAAATAGAAGCGCTAAACCATAGTTTTTCTATATATTTTCCTAGTTTTCTATGTAAAATCCTAGTTTTTCTATAGATTTTCCTAATTTTCTATGTAAAATCCTAGTTTTTCTATAGATTTTCCTAATTTTCTATGTAAAATCCTAGTTTTTCTATAGATTTTCCTAGTTTTCTGTATAAAATCATAGTTTTCTATATAAAATCCTAGTTTTCTACATAAAATCCTAGTTTTCTATGTAAAATTCTAGTTTTCTATGTAAAATCCTAGTTTTTCTATAGATTTTCCTAGTTTTCTATATAAAATCATAGTTTTCTATGTAAAATCCCAGTTTTTCTATAGATTTTCCTAGTTTTCTATGTAAAATCCTGAGCATTTCAGGCAAATTAGGTCAGTTTTGTCTCAGGATGCGACCCACTCCAGTCCACTAACACCCAGGTACCCATTTTACTGATGGGTGAACATAGACAACCGGTGTAAGGAAACACGTCCGATGTTTCCACTCCTTCGCCGGGAATCGAACCCGGCTTTTGCCACCAGGCCACAGGGCACCTTGTTGGTAGCCGCCTCAGCTTGAACAGCTCGTAGGTGTGAAAACATTGCCTGTTGCCTATGTTCACCTAACAGTATGTACCTGGATGTTGGTTGACTGGTGTGGGTCGCAACCTGGGGTAAGTTTATTTAGGTACGGGTACACATAAGTTCAGTTACACAAAGTTAGGTGATCATGGTGGCCCGTTGCCTGGTAGGCAAAGCTCTCGCTTCACACGCTGAGTGTCCGTGGGTCGATCCTCAGCAAGGGTAGAAACATTGGGCGTGTTTCCTTACACCTGCTGTCCAGTTCACCTAGCAAGCAAGTAGGTACCTGGGTGTTAGTCTGTAATTGCTGTTATTCTGTTGAACAGCGGTTTAGTGCCAAAAGGGTAGCGTGGGTTGTAGAGATACGGCCGTGGACTAGACTTGTTTTATTAGCAAAGGTGTAGGTACACAATGGGCAGAGTGTGACCGGGGACCGAAAGCCAGACCACTCGGGGTAAGATGTTGATCCTAGGACGTAAGCCGGGCGAGTGAGAGCGAATGGGCATAGCGTCCCAATGACCTCAGCAGGCATACAGAGGGCAGCACCGTAGTGCCGCGAGATATGAAACTAACAGACAGCATAGGCTGTCTACAAGTCGACTGGTGTGGGTTGCATCCTGGGGGACAAGTTTGAGGATCCCAATAGAAATAAGACAGTCCCTCGATGACGTACTGCCTTTCTTGGGTTATCCTTGGTGACTAACCCTCCGGAGGTTAAAAACCGAACAAAATCTTATCAGGTTTAAGGAAACACGCCCACTGTTTTCACCCTTGCTGGGGATCAAACCACTAACACTCAGCGTGTGAAGCGAGAGCTTTGCCTACCAGGCCACGGGCCCACCCTTCGTCCTAATAATCCAAACAAAAATTAATTCTTATTTCTCTTATTTAGTGAAGGTGGTCGGAATGTAAATGACAAAGTTGGCCAGTAACATTTTCTTTGGTAATGCCAGAAACACTTGTTTTCTGTAAACAATATTCTCTTGGTAAACTTAACAAAATTAAAATATGTTCAAGTAAGTAAGTTTTTATTCAGGTACAAGTACACGTAAATAGTTACATAAGTTATCATAGCAACATAGGATTACCCAGAAAAAGTGACTTATTTCCATTGGGGTTCTTGTGCAATAAGTACATTAGTAAGTGGGTGAGTGAGCAAGTAAACAAGCAAACATGAAAAATAAATTTATTATTTAGGCTTTGTGTACAAAACATACATTTTTTTATAATAGTCTTTAGAGCACACACATGTTTTGGACACCTGAAAGTATATTATGTAGATTTAACGTAAGAAAACCAATTAGTGAAATATGACTTATTTCCTCCAGAATCCCTCTCACTAAGTACGTACGTAGAAATACAAATACATTAAGTCAACTATACAAAAGTGCATTTATCAGAATAATGCATCATTTACGACTAAGTTCGTAAGTAATTTTATTCAGATACAGATACACGTAAATAAAGTCACTTAAATTACGAGCACTTAAACATTTTAACAAGATAAGAAATCATCCTCTCTTTCTGAATATTCATTCATTAGATATTCTATGGCTGAGAAATTAGACACAGACATCACCTGTGAGGTAATCAGTCACTCTGCGATGCAATACTATGTACGGAAAACAGTAGATGTAGTCCCTCAGCCTAGAAGCCAGTGTTCAGTACCTTCGTCTTGATGACAAAATCACTGGCTGGCGAAACGTCTTGAAATAAAGATTCGCAGGTGTTGCACATGTATCTAATACTTCATTATTGTACTGATACTATGACTGGTCTTAACATCATTAGGTATAATGCATAAATAAGCCTCACATTGCAGAGAGAAACTTATGACGATGTTTCGGTCAGACTTTGACCGAATAAAAGGTGTAATAAAAGGTGCCCAGTTAAAGCTCTTGATTATTTTTGTGATGCAATATTAGAAACATTCGTCACCCAGCCTTGGTGGGGTGAGGTGGTTCTTTGCGCTGGTGCTGATCCCTGGTGACGCTCTGAGCCAACTTGGTTTTCAGTCAACAATGGTTTCGGCCGGCAGACGAAGAGTAAATACTGTCTGTATCGACATGGTCACAGGAGTTCTGCAGCCTGCTACGGCAGCCACTGTTCTTCCGGGCATCCTGAAGAACGTGTACAACATTGAGGTGATTGATTTGTACGGCGTGGCAATGAACGGCATTACTAGGGTGTTTGTGAAACTCCTTACAGCTGATGTTTATGAGAGGTTGGTCGACCGGCATCAGGATCGGGTGTATACTGTGCGCACCGGCCTACAAGTGAGATTGAAGGACGTTTCAAGGACCTACACTTGGGTTAAGATCAAGAACGTGCCGTTCGAGTCTGACCAGATGGACATCAGCAAGGTTTTCAGCGACTACGGAACGATACATGCTGTAACAGCAGGGACGTGGAGTGAGGGGCCCATGGTGGGCCTGTTTGAGGGGTCCTTCTCACTGAAGATGACACTTCGGAGACCGATTCCCTCATATGTCATCCTGCCTGAGTTCCGCACACAAGTTTACATGACTTATATGGGACAACAAAGAACATGCAGGCTGTGTGGGTCACATAGCCGCAGAATGCATGAGGCGATCGCATCAGAGGACGGATGCAGGACAACGGGGACAGATGGCACAAGAGGAGCATCAAAAGAACGAGGAAACGGTCGCCACAGAGAGGCGTACAAGGTTGTGGAGTGAAATAGTGGAGGGCCCTGAGGAGAGATGTCATACATTGCCTCAGGGGTCTGGGCAGAAGGCGGTTCCTGGTGGATGTGGTGATGCAGAGGGCGTGAGACAGGAGGAGCCACTGGAGGAGGTGTTGCAAGGCTTATTGGAGGACCCTTTGCCTGTATTAAGTGGGGAGGTGAGTGCTGAATTGGATGAGGCAGTGAAGCTGGTGGAAAGTATGGTCCAGGAGGACACAGGGAAGGGATTCATAGAGTAGTATGCAAGTGGTGACCAGGACTCGAAAGAGGTCTGGTACAATTTCGGATAGTGATGACGTACTAACTCCTGCACAGAGGACGTGTAAAAAACCTTTGGTGGATGTTGCGAGGAAGGATTTAGACTTGATGAAGGATAAGGGGAAGGACAGGGGTGGGAAAATAACGAGTAAAGCGGGTAGTAAGGGGAAGGCTTCATCGCAGCATCCACCGAGGTCGAAGGACAAACCCTCACAAGTGATTTCCAGTGTTTAACTATAAATGTGAATGGATTACGGGATGAAATTAAACGAGCATGGGTGGAGGGTACATTACGTAGGTATGGAGTGACTGTAGCATTCATACAGGAACACAACTTTAGTTGTGGAAGGGAGCTGAATTTGAAAGGATACAGAGTATATGCGGGGTCATCAGGAAAATTAAAGGGTGGGTCGGCAGTGGCAGTGGCGGAGTCCAGCCCTTTTCGACTAATAGCATGGGAGGAATGCGGGGGGGGGGTAGGATTGTCAGGGTGGAAGGGGATTGAGGTTGGGTTCGCGTCTGTTTTATGGGGGTGTACATGCCAGCTGACAGGTCGGGGAAGGTAAAGAAGGAATTTGTGCGGGACTCAATGGTGTTTGCGTTTAGGGATTTGCCGGGTGTGGCAGTTGTAGGTGGAGATTACAACTGCGTGATCAGAAGGAAGGATGTGGAGCCTAGGGGTGCGGGGTGCGTGTTGGTGGAGCTGAGGACTTGTTGGGAGTGCGGATTGAGGATGTCATTGGGGTGGGGGTGTGGGTGAGCACACTTTTGTGAGGCGGGATATGGGGCTAGGCTAGATAGGATGTATGTTTCGGGAAGTGTGCAGGTGGGAAGGGTTCGTACAGTGGATGTGGGGTTTTCTGACCATAGGGGAGTGTTGGTGGAAGTGGATTGGTCGGGGGTAGCGAAACAATATAAAAGCTATTGGAAGTTGAATACTAGACTGTTGTTGAGAGTAGAGCAGAGGGAGGCTTTTGCGAGCTGGTGGGGGGGGTGTGGGAGAAGCAGAAGGAAGGGGGAAATTTAGTGGAATGGTGGGCACAGGAGGGAAAGCAGCTCATCCTGCAGTAGTATCAGAGGTTGGGAAGGGAGGAGGTGGCATGGAGGTACGGGTTGCAAAATTATATTGAGGGGTTGTTGGAGGACTGTCACGACAGAGGGGGTTATAAGGTAACGGGGGAGATTAGGCAGTTGAAGGAGCAATTAGAGGATATTCAGAATGAAAGATTCGGGGCTTGCAGGATGAAAGCGGGGTTGGAGGAGGTTCTGTGGGGGGATAAACCCTCAAGGTATGTATTGGGGAGGTGCAGAGCACGTAGGGAGGCAATTTCAGTGGAGTGTTTTGAGGTGGATGAGAACCTAGGGAGATATGAGAGGGGAACGTGGATAAGGGGTACGGAAGCAATGGGGGTGTATGCTGATAAATGGTTTGCCAAATATTTGGAAAAAGTAGAGATAACGGGAGTGGAGGGGATGTTGCTACAGAGAGGTGTTAAGGAGAGGATGGGGAGGAGGACAGGAGGGGGTGGAGGGGGAGATATGGGAGAATGAGGTGTGGGAGGCAGTGGATGGTCTCAGCAAAGGGAAGGCACCAGGAATAGATGGGATTGCAAATGAATTTTACAGGGAGAACTGGGGTGCTTTGCGGGAATGTGTCACTGGGGTGATGAACTGTATGAAGGTGGGAGGGGTGATGGGGAGGGAAATGGGTATGGGGGTGGTGGTTTTGGTGAAGAAGGGGAAGGCGGGGAACATGGTTGGTAATTACAGGCCATTGATGTTAATGAATGCTGACTATAAAATATTCGCGAAGATTTTGGGTAACAGATTAAAACGGGTGGTGGAGAGAGTGATTGAAGAGGGGCAGGGGGGAATACCGGGCAGGGGAGTGACCAGGGGGCAGGAAAGGATTAAGGGGTTCATAGATAGGTGTGGGGAGTGTTGACGTTGGACTGGAGGGAGGCTTACGACAGTGTGAATAGGGATGTGCTGCTAGAGATTATGCGACGACAGGGATTTAGGGGGGAAGTGGTTAAATGGGTACGGTCTTTGTATGGGGGGGGCGAGCGTAAGAATTCAGGTGAATGGAAGGTTTGGGAGTGTGATAAAGATGAACAGAGGGCTGCGGCAGGGTTGTCCCCTGTTGCAAATTCTGTTTGCCTGTCTGCAGGACCCGTTTTACAGGTTAGTGGGGGAGGGGATAGGGAGGGACGGGGTAGTGGAGGTGGGAGGACAGGCGGGCATCGTGGGGTACGTGGATGACACTACGGTGCTTGTGGGTAGTAGGAAGGACTTAGAGTGGGTGGGGAGGGCTCTAAGGTTGTTTTGTTTGGCGACGGGAATGAGAGTGAATGAAGGAAAGTCGAAGTTGATGGAGGTGGGGACGTGGGTGGGCGGGAGATTGGCACAAGAGTTTGGGTGGCCCATCGTGGATAGCGTCAAAATATGTGGGATCATATTCATGAGGGAGGGGGTCATGGCTAGGGGACTAAATTCGCGAAGGGTCGTGCAGGGGGCGAAGGATCGTATTAATAGTTGGAGGGCAGGGGACCTGACCTTGGGGCAGAGGGTGATTGTTGTAAACAGCTTGGTTTATAGTAGATTGTGGCATTTGGCAGTCGTGTATCCATTAAGGACAGATGATGTGAGGGAGCTGGAGGGTAGTGTGTATCGGTACATATGGGTGGGTGGGCGCCATTGGCTTAGGAAGGAAATTGTGCGAAACAGCGTCAGGCGGGGAGGTTTAGGGTTGATTTGGGTGGAGCGTAGACTTATATGTGCGTTTGTTAGAAGCATGGTGAGAAGGGGGGACTGGGGAGGTGTGGAGAGGATGGGGTGGGGGGTGCTGAGGAGGTTGGGGAGTGGTGGGGAAAGACTTGTCTTATTGCAGGGATATGTTGAGAAATTTGATGGTGATGGCGGAACCTCCAACTAGACAGGTGTAATGGTACGAGTGGGGAATGGGAAAGAGGTGGTGGAGGGGCGGCGGTGTACCCACATATGACTGGAGAAGCATTTGGGAGGGGTTCAGGAATTAAGGTTGAGGGAAAGGGACAGGAGCATATGTACAGATTCATGCATGGAGCGGTGGCGTAGCAGGCAATTCTATTCACCATGGGTTTAGTGCAGGATGGTAGGTGTGAAGTGTGGCATGATGGAGTCGGCATTGCATGACTGGAGAAGCATTTGGGAGGGGTTCAGGGAATTAAGGTTGAGGGAAAGGGACAGGGAGCATATGTACAGATTCATGCATGGAGCGGTGGCGTCGCAGGCAATTCTATTCACCATGGGTTTAGTGCAGGATGGTAGGTGTGAGAAGTGTGGCATGATGGAGTCGGCATTGCATGACTGGAGAAGCATTTGGGAGGGGTTCAGGGAATTAAGGTTGAGGGAAAGGGACAGGGAGCATATTTTTTTTTTTTTTTTTTTTTTTATATTTTATTAGAAACACATATATACATAACAATCCAATAATCAAACAAAAGATAGGGAACACATACAGAATACAATACTAAAACCGTTAAACTTAAGACAAACATAGCAAAACATCAACTTTATCCTACATGAATTGCCACAGATACCTGGGACAACTTCACCCAAGCACCCTGCACACTGTCGGTTGTCTAACACCGAATACCTCCTAACCTCCAACCAGCCACTAAATGCAAAACGCCAGCACATCACCACTGACAAACCCTACTACTTTAACATTAGATTACACTACTACATCCTAGAGGAAAACCCCATCGTCCATGACCCCTATGACCCCCCCAACCAACATCACTCCAAGTCTGAGTCAACACACACCTGAACATTTACCTACAACCCCTTCCCAAACGTCCAAAATCGGACACCCACGATACCACCCGTCCCAACCCATCCTAGCTTCAACCCTGTATACCCACGCCTAACCAACCACACATCAATCAACCATACTATACCCTAGTCAACCCTTCCGGATATACCCAACCTCCCCTCCCCCAATCGACCAGTCCCCTCGAAAGGTTCCTACGTCAACCCCAAAACCTTAAAAGGGACACCACCGTCATCGTTCTATAACCCTCAGAGAAAGCTTCAACCCAAGTTCTCCCATACAAACCCTGATTCCACATTTCGCCTGTAAAAATGGCCGCCAAGGCACGAACCCGCCTTCCCACCCACTACCTCGCGCATACCCCACGACACATATATGAAATCAACCACCAGGTACATTAAACTTCTACGTACATTTTCCTCAAACCCACCAATATCCAGGCTTAAAGCCCCTAACATCGAAAGCCCACACCCACCTACACTCCTCATGACTCTTCCAAACCATTCCCGTACCCCGCCTAAATCTTCACAAAAATACACCGCATGGTGACGTATCCAAAAGCCCACATCTCAAACAAGTACCCTCACTCGCTAAACCCATTAAAACAATTGCGTTTAGAAGCCAAGATTCCATGTAGGAATCGAAAAACCGTCTCCCTAACCCTCGCCCTCAGCCTCAACTTCCGGAAACCTACCCAAGTCGCCCCCAATTATACTTTGGGTACTCTGCTACCCCTTGCACTATACCCCGCCTCCCCCAAGCTTGTCCAAACCCCACCTGAAAACCCCTTGGCTCTCTGACAACTAGTAAAACTCTCAACATTGCCTCACATAAACTCAGGTCACGTCCACTCCACCACCTCCGTACCTCAC
>WNWK01049702.1:0-13116 GCA_009830355.1 Cherax destructor
GGGAAAAAACCCAAAAACCATAAAAAAATTAAAAAAAACCCCCAAAGTATTTTTTTTCCCTTATGAAAAATAAAAATGAGAACAAAAACCCAAATTTTGGGGGCCCCCTTTTAAAACGGGATGGGTCCTACACAGATGACAACAAGGGGAAATGGGTGATTTCCAAAACCCAGTATGACCAGTTTTTGC
Source organism: Cherax destructor (assembly GCA_009830355.1). Lineage (NCBI taxonomy): Eukaryota > Metazoa > Arthropoda > Malacostraca > Decapoda > Parastacidae > Cherax > Cherax destructor. The sequence goes on from WNWK01049702.1 coordinate 190, forward strand.
AAACCCAAACCCAAGACTAAAATTTAAAAACCCCAAATTTTTTTTTTTTTTGAAAGTGCCACAGAAAAACGACATGCCTTTTGACATCAAACCCCAAAAAAGATTTTTAAAAAAGGGAATTTAAATAAAACCCATGCACCCCGCTCCGGGGCCCGGGGCCCCAAAAAAAATCCGTGTTCATAAAAAAAGAAAACCCCTATCAGTTTTAAACCACCCCTTTGGGGAGGGGGAAAACGGGGGTTGTCCCCAGTTCAAAAAAAACAGACATGGCCCCCCCCAAAAAAAGGGGGGAAACCCCCAAAAAAAAGAACCCCAAACCAATTTTTTTAAAGCCCCCTACCCAAAAAATTTTTAAAAAAGGGGTTTTTTAAGAAGCAAACGCCAACCCCCCTTTGATCCCATAAAAATTTCCAACCCGGGGCAGCAGGGTTTTTTAAGGGCCCCTCCTTCTGTCCCAACTACGGGGGCCCCCTACGCCCTTTTTCCTGGTGCTCTGAAGAAAACCCCGAATGGATGTTATATCCCAAAAAATTTTGAAAAAACCTTTTGGGGAAAAGGGGACCATGGTTTTAATACCCCCAAAAAAACCGTGAAAAAAGGAAAAAAACGGGGGAAAAATTTGGGAGATGGATTTTAAATTTTTCCCAAAAAGTAGAACACAAAAAGTAGTAGTCAACAGGGGAAAATCTGAGGCGGCTACAGTGAAAACTTTGTTCCACAAGGCACAGTACTCGCTACCATCCTGTTCCACATCCTCATATCGGACATAGACAGGGATATAAGCCACAGTGCAGTGTCTTCCTTTGTAGATGACACCCGAATCTGTATGACAGTGTCACCATTAGGGACACTGCAAGACTCCAGCAGACATAAACCAAATCTTTAAAATGGGCTGCAGAAAACAATGAAGATCAATGATGAGAAATTTCATTTACTCCAGATATGGAAAACGTGAGAAATTAAAATCTCATCGGAGTACAAAACAAATTCCAACGACACAATAGAGCGAAAAACTAATGTCAAAGTGCTAGGGTAGTCATATGAGGATCTCACCTTCAAGGACCATAACACCATTAGCAATCGCATCTGCTAGAAAAATGACAGGATGGATAATGAGAACCTTCAAAACCAGGGATACCAAGCCCATGTTGACCCTTTTCAGGTCGCTTGTTCTATCGAGCTAGATATTGCTGCACACTAACTGCACCTTTCACAGCAGAGTGTTGCTGACCTAGAAATGTGCAGAGAACCTTCATAGCACGCATAACTGCGATGCGCCACCTCAATTACTGGGAGACGGCAGAAGTTCCTGACACATACTCCCTAGACGCCGGGCGGGAGAGATACATTGTTATATACATGTGGAAAATTCTTGAGGATTAGTACCAAACTTGCACACGAGAGTCACTCCCTCTGGCTCCCAAAAAGACTCGGCAGGCGATGTAACATCCCCCCAATGAGGCAGGGGTACTAGCACGTTGAGAGACAACACAATAAGTGTCAGGGCCCAAGACTGTTCAACTGCCTCCCAGCATGCATCAGGGGATTACCAGCAAACCCTGGCTGTCTTTGGCAGGCACTGGACAGGCACTAAAAGTGGTGCCTGACCAGCCATGCTGTGGTTCGTCACGTTGGACTGCGTGCAGCCAGCAGTAACAGCCTGGTTGATCAGGCTCTGATCCAACATGAGGGCGTAAGTCACAGGGAGCCGCAGGGCGTTGACCCCTGGAACTCTCTTCAGGTATACATACCTCACCTATGCTATTTGTGCCTGGGGATCAACAACAGCAACTCTCCAGCCAATAATAACCCAACAGAAAGCCGCAGTAAGAATTATCAAGCAATCCAATGCTAGACAACACCCCCCCCTCTTCAAAGACCTAAACCTACTCACTGTACAGAACATTCACACCTACTACTGTGCAGCAAACATTTACAGAGCCATAGAATTCAAATATTAACCCTGAATTAAAACACTTTCTTGATAGTTGTAACAGGACCCATGAACACAATACCAGACAAAAATTCCTCATATCAGAGGCTAAGCCTCTACAAAAATTGATATACATAAAGGGCCACAAATCTGGATCTCTCTGCTGAAAACTCAGAGCAGCAGACTCGACCACCATTTTCAAAACTACAGTTAAAAACATCTTATCTCCCTAACACCCCGTCACCAAACAACTTTGTAGAGCACAACTTTGTGATTCCCACAGTGTGTGTGAGCTTCCAAACACCTTTATTGTACAGCAATAAAGGAATGGAACAGACTGCCTGCACATGTCAAAGCCAGTCATAGCATGAGCCAGTTCAAGAAGAGAACCAAAGGTACCTAATAGATATTAGCGACAGAAGGGAGGAGAATTATTTTTATTTTTTAGCTAACACACATGTATATATAAATAACTCTTTTTACCTTATTCCTAGTATACATATATCCTTTATAATATAATAACATATATATCCTACAATGTAAAATATTATAGTGTAAAAGGGACCCCAATGGAAATAAGTCTTCTCTGACTTTTGGGTTATCCTAGGTTCTCTACACATATGCTGCTTTTAAAAATGATAATGTATGTTAATGTATTGTGTATACCTGAATAAACTTACTTACTTATAACCAAATGAAAACCACTTAATTTTCTCTTTTATCATGAACACACCCAAAACAATATAGTCTTACTCTCGTTACCCCTAATTTTCTTTAATTTACACTTACCGAATGATTGTAAACATAAAATTCCTTATATAGCTCTTGCCTATTAAATTTTAAAGTTAGTCCTAAGTTTTCCTAAGGTACTCTTCCAATATGGCTTAAAAACAATGGAATGAAATAAGTCACTGATTTTTTGGGGTTATCCTGGGTTTTTTCTACACATATGCTCCCTTATGATAATCTATGGAACTATATTTGTATACCTGAATAAACTTACTTACTCCCCAAGACAAACCCAATCCCATTACTAAATTTACCATTTGTAATATTGTTATATTTTTATACTACCTCACTATTACAAATCTAATTATGTATCTAATAATGTATGTTCAAATGTCTGCTCCATAATCTATATCAATATAGAGTAAGAATTAGTATTAGTCAGCCAGAAATGCCTAGGCATGCAAATTTGGCCTTCTTTGTAATAAATATTTTATAACATATAAACAACACATTGTAAGCTTTAAAAGGGAAATAAACATTTTCTTTTTCATTTTCAACCATCACTCTGTATGACCTGCACTATCTGCTGCACCAGTGGGTTGGTGTATATATATAAACTTTACCTTTTTATATAAAATAATGTAGAACTGAACTTAGGATTAGTTGGAAAAACCAAGTTGAGTGGATGAGCAAGACCTGCAACAGATGGATATCTTTTAGGGGTTATCCTAGGTAATTTAGACGTTATACTGTGTATAACAATTGATTACAGAGGTGACTTAAATATGGAAAAAAGGGGGGAAAATAAATTATGGTGACACCGGCAAGCTGTAAATAAGGACTCATGTATTGTTCATGACATTTTTTTAGAGGAAGTTTTGCTACAGGATTTAATAATCCTGTACAGTACGTTGTCATCCACTACATCAATGCTGATCACATTTGCCTTAATCATCATCTTGTTATCAGAATGATAACAAATTCCCCCTCTAGACAGCATACTCACCAATATTCAAAAAGTCTCAAACTTCTCAAATAAAGAACATTCATACTTACTCTTGTGCCTAAATACATATATAAAACTTTACACTCTAATATAAACCCTCTGCTCAAAACTCTCCTCACCAACTTTAAATGGGGCCCATTAACAACACCGACCGGGGCACTTTTTTATATACCCCGTGTTCATATCAACCTATTAATTTATGCCCTAAAGGGCCCCAGAATCTGGAATTCATTACCAGTAAATATTAAAAATAATCTTGTCTGAAAATCAATTTTTAAAACTCAACTCCCAAAAAACCACCTCTCACCCAAACCTAAATGATCATCTATAAACTACTTTGAAAAATGCTCATTGTTACTTTCTATACGATAATCTCAATTTTTAATAATATGTTACTATTATATTACCCCCTACTCATATTATAAGTTAATGTCAAAAATTAATTTTATTTTCCTTAGATAATCTCAATTCCATATTATCATTCAAGAATCTTAACACCTGTAACAATCTAAGATCTAATATCATTATATAATAATTTAAACAGTAAAATTTCATCATATTGTAATTTTGAAAATAATTAACTAGAATAAACTCAATAAATTTCTCTAATATTAAGTACCTAGTTTTTAAGGACTAGAATAAGCTGCCTAAGCCCTTTGGGATGTCAGTGGCTCTCCTTGCCTCAATTTACATTGTAACTTCCTTCCCCTGTAACCTGCAATGGGAAAAAAAATTTGTTTGTTTGTTTTGTTTGTGTATCTAATTATGTACCTAATAATATGTTCAAATACAGTATACTATAAATATAACCTGTATCAAAATAGCGTAAATTAGTATTAGTCTGACCGAAGTGCCTAGGCACGATAGTGATCACCTTTGTAATTAATATCCTTTAAAATATAAACAACACATTGTAAGCTTTACGGGAAAAAAATATTTGTATTGTATTGTACGCAATTAGTGCCATTAAAGGGTTAGGCTTGAGAAGCAGCCTAGCATGGGCCAGTAATCCCACTGCGATCTCCCTTTATTACGTTTTTATGTTGCTGTCCTTAAGGTAATAAGCAACAACTACTTTACTGGTAATCTTCAGTTAATTAACATAAGCATTATCCTAAGACAATTGCAAAAATTCTAAACATGAATAATGGACATGAATAAAAGTGCGTACCGGGCGAGCAGCTCACACCAACCACCTGACTCATATTCACAAAATATTTATCCTTATTTATTACCCACCACAGCTACATTAACAGACATAGAACAGTGAAGCATCAAGACTCTGCCGGGTATAAGAAAGGAGGGATTAAGGTACATTTGGAGGAAGGTGAGAAGTGTGAAGGAGGAACATGGCAACGCCGCGGCTCAATACATAAAACTGAACCTAACTCATCATCATCCTACCTTGGTATTTTCCTCAGATCACAGTTCAAAGTTATTCCATCCTTCCGAGTGAACCACACTTCCATCAGCTTCTCCACTCCCTCGAAGAAGTGCGTATTGTTATCAGCAATCATATTAGCCAAAGTTTGAGACATAATGCAAGAGAATGAGGAGCAGCAGCAACACTCAAAACACTGGCTGGAGGCGGACTGACGTCTGGGTCCTGGACCCAGACTCCACGGCCGCCCCGAGCGGAGGGCTGGCCCCAAGGGCCCCCGCCCAAGGCCCCCGACACCCAATAGAACAAGACCTAGGACCCCACCCAGGTCCTGATCCAGTCCCGCCCCCGCACCAGTTCCCATCCCAAGGGCCCTTCCCCTGCCCCACAGGCCTGCCCAGCAACCACTCGCCACACATCAAAGGCTTCAGCAAGCTGACTGGGAAACATTTATGAATGGTCAGCAAGGACGATGACTAACATTCCTTTCTCTAACTTTGAATTCGATGCAGCACTAACGGCAACTCCACGTCGCCTGGGAAGGATGGTATTACTTACACCAGGCCCGTGGCCTGATAGGCAATGCTCTCACTTCACACACAAGAGTATCCGTGGTTCGATCCCGGCAAGGGCGAAAACATTAGGCATGTTTCCTTACACCTGTTGTCCTGTTCACCTAGCAAGTATGTACCTGGGTGTTAGTCGACTGATGTAGGTTGCATCCTGGGGAACAAGACTAAAGACCCCAATGGAAATAAGACAGTCTTCGATGATGCACTGACTTTCTTGGGTTATCCTGGATAGTTAACCCTCCGGGGTTAAGAGTCCGAACAAAATCTTATCTTACCTGGAGTTTACCTGGAGAGAATTCCAGGGGTCAACGCCCCTGCGGCCCTTTTCTGTTTGACCAGGACTCGTGTTGGATCAGAGCCTGATCAACCAGGCTGTTACTGCTGGCCGCACGCAGTCCAACGTACGAACCACAGCCTGGCTGGTCAGGTACCGACTTTAGGTGCCTAGACCACAGACAACGAGAGGAGGCAGTTCACCTCCATATGTTAAGGTAACACTACCATGACGCTTCTGAAAGTCCTGACCAAGGATCACATCAGAGCACAGTTGTGGCAGAACAGCTAAATGTACATCTTGATAATCCCTGTCATTAACTCTAAGGTTTACCTTACAAAACCCTAACGTCTGAATAGAGAGAGATGTTGATGCCATGGAAACGGTACCTGATGAGTGATGTACCGTCAAGGAGTGGCGTTTAACTACGTCAAGGTTGATGAAACTCTCTGAGCTGCCACTGTCAATCAGACCATCTACTTCTGTTCCTTTGATGAACACTTTCACAACTGCCTTTGACAGTGAATTTGGAGCAGCCGCAGAGTCACTGTTGCTAGAGTCGCCTGGTCGGAATGCATAGAAGCACTAGCTCTTGTTGATGTATTAGCACGACATACTTTAGCAAAGTGACCTTTCTTATGGCATTGATGGCACATTGCTTCACGAGCCGGACACTTTGGACGTGGATGTCTTGAAAAACCACAAAGAAACACTTTGTGCCTGCAGCTGCTGTCACTGAAGCAGGTTCCACGGTAACCTCATTAAAAGAGTCTTGGTCGGGAATTACAGCACTTACCACTCGAGAAGGCTGGGTAGTACTGTACACTTCAGAATTCTTCTGAGCTGAATCTAATGATCTTGCCTGGTCAAGGGTAGTGGCTAAGTCCCGAGTTTTATTCTCCAATAAACGCTGCCTTATTATTAGTGATTGCAGGCCACTGATAAAAGCATCCCTGATGGACTCTTCACAATACTGAGAAGCTGTCACCGCTCGGAAGTTACAGTCCTTACCTAATATTTTCAATGCTTGAAAGTATTCCTCTAAGGATTCACCAATCTGCTGGCGGCGAGTTGCAAGACGATATCGTGCAAAGATTTCATTTGTGGGCTTAATATACTGAGACTTGAGGGCATTGATAGCATCTTCATAGGTATTACACTCAGAAATAACCTCATAGATTTTAGGTGACACAAAGTTGATGAGCAGGCTTAGTTTATCTAGATCTTCCTGAGGAAAGGCTCTCAAGAAGTTTTCGAAAGTCTTAAACCAGTGCTTCCATTCCTGAGCAGCCGTTGATACACTGGGGTCAGAGTCTAGCCTCTCAGGTTTCAGTAAACGCTCCATTTTGCTGTGTAGTCTAGCTCAGAATCGCCACCAGGTAGCCCAGGATATTTGTGTTCAATAAATTGTTGTGATAAAAACACAGGCCTCATTTCTAGGCTTTATTGAACACAAAATCCATGGTACATGTCTGCAACAGAAGAAAATACATCTAATGACTGCTGCTGCAGGACAGGTGATGTAAGGTGCATATGTCCTCAGAAAAGCTATAGCTACTGGCGACATATTTAAGCTTACCATGTAATCTGCATCACGAATGTATTTGTGTAAGAGCGAGACCACACGCCATGCTGGGCCATCGCCGTACTGTTTGTTGTTATTGTTAGGGGCCCCCTGAGGTGGTGCCGTATTGTGTCCTGCTGCGGCTCTCCACAAGAGCGGTATCACTACAACACTTCTAACTCATTTCCAACCGGGGAGCTCCCAAAATCTTGGACCAACAGCTTGCTTACTCATTTCCATTCGAAAGCCCAATAAACAAAATGCATTTCGCCGAATATCTTACTAGCTGCTTGTGTAAAACATTTGAGAGGATGATTCTAAATCGTCTCATGCACAGAATCAAACAATTTATGTCTCCCCGATTGTATGGTTTCATGCATGGAAGGAGCGTGCATCACTTCATAACGACCTCATACACTACCTTCCTCGACCTTAAATCTGCTTTTGATGTAGCCACCCCTCAAGGGAGGTTCCTTGATGCTGGTAAGGGGCTCTTGATGTAGAGGATTGTATCTGAACTTGCCACAATGGATTTAGGAGAATGGCTTCTCTGCTGGATTAAAATCTATCTGTCCAACAGAAAGTCTTCTGTATTGTTCCAGGCATAGAATCGTAACTAAAGACTTTGAATTAGGAACCCCACAGTGAGGTGTTCTCGGTCCCAACTTATTCAATATTCTAATTAATGTATTACTAAATACTATGCTTAGCCAGCCCGATCATGATATGATTAGCTTTGCTGATGATGTAATGATTCACAACAGCACCGGATTCTACAACACCCACAACATCCTAAACTATGTACTAGCCTAGTGTCAGGACCTGGGTTTGATTATCTATTTTTCACTCCAGTTCTACATATACACCTACTGCTGTGAATCATTGAAGCAAGTGTTATGCAGGCCACTGCATTAATATGAAGATAATTTGCATATCAATTTCAAATTCAAATTCTTTATTTCATGTAATACAAGGTGGGGGGTACTTATAGTTATACATTAAAGTTGATATTACAAGATGGCCAATAATATGCCTAGGTATGCCTAGGCTTTTCAGGCAGTCTTATGATAGGTCTTACTCAATAGCTATACAATGAATATACAGATTGTAAGGTTAGGTTAGGTTTACAAAATTTAGGTACTGGAATTTAAACATTGAGAATTTAACAATTAGTATAAGAAGTTAGCAATTAGTTTATATATTAATGATAAAGGTGATATATTGGCATAATATAGTTTCTATATTGGAGTATCTTAGGCAAACTTATGACTAGCTTAAGTATTATGAAGCAATAGTTGTATTAGAATTTTGGTTAGAACTGTGCAAATTAAGGGAATCACAGATATCAATAAGTGTATTTTGCTGTGGTTAGTAATGTGCAAATTAAGGAGAATCACAGATATCAATAAGTGTATTTTGCTGTGGATATGTGCAAGATAAAGTAGTTTTCGTATGGTTAACTACCGGTTGGGTGCGTAAGTGAGATAAGATGTTTTTTAACGGTGCTTTTGAAAATGGAGGTTGTGTCTGCAGTTCTAGAGTTTTCAGGCAGGAGTTCCAGATTGTAGGCCCTTTTATGCGCATTGAATTTTTGTATAGATTTAGTCGGACACGGGGAATGTCAAAGAGATGTTTATGTCTGGTATTATGTCTATGGGTCCTGTCACAACTGTCAAGAAAGTGTTTTAGCTCAGGGTTAAAGTTGGAATTAATGGTTCTATAAATGTAGATAGCAGAGTAGTAAGTATGGATGTTCTGGACAGTGAGTAGGTTTAGGTCTTTGAAGAGTGGGGGGGTGTGCTGCCTAGCGTTGGATTGTGTGATAATTCTTACTGCGGCTTTTTGTTGGGTTATTATTGGCTTTAGGTGGGTAATTGCTGTTGATCCCCATGCACAAATGGCATATGTGAGGTAGGGATAGATGAGTGAGTATAATAAGAACATAAGAACATAAGAAAGGAGGAACACTGCAGCAGGCCTGTTGGCCCATTCTAGGCAAGTCCTTCACATTCCATCCCACCAACAGAATATTTGTTCAACCTAATTTTCAATGCTACCCAAAAAATAAGCTTTGATAATTTTATTTACTCATGTGCAATTCCCACTCAAATCCAACCCCTTTCACTCATGAATTTATCCAACCTAAATTTAAAACTACCCAAGGTCCTTGCTTCAATAACCCTACTAGGCAGACTGTTCCATTCATCAACTACCCTATTTCCAAACCAATACTTTCCTATATCCTTTCTAAATCTAAACTTATCTAACTTGAATCCATTATTGCGGGTTCTCTCTTGGAGAGATACCCTCAAGACCTTATTTATATCCCCTTTGTTAATACCCATTTTCCACTTGTATACCTCGATCATGTCTCCCTCATTCTACGTCTTACAAGTGAATGTAATTTAAGGGTCTTCAATCTTTCTTCGTAAGGAAGATTTCTAATGCTATGTATTAATTTAGTCATTCTACGCTGAATGTTTTCTAACGAATTTATGTCCATTCTGTAATATGGAGACCAGAACTGAGCTGCGTAATCTAGGTGAGGCCTTACTAATGATGTATAAAGCTGTAATATAACGTCTGGACTTCTGTTGCTAACACTTCTTGATATAAATCCCAGTAATCTATTTGCCTTATTACGTACGCTTAGGCATTGCTGTCTTGGTTTAAGGTTGCTGCTTACCATCACCCCCAAGTCCTTCTCGCAATCTGTATGGCTAAGTTCTACGTTATTTAACTTATAAGTGCTTGGGTTATGGACACTCCCGAGCTTTAGAACTTTGCATTTATCTACATTGAACTGCATCTGCCATTTTTCTGACCAGGAATTGAGTTTGTCTAAATCCTCCTGTAGTTCACTGACATCTACGTCTGAATCGATTATCCTACCTATCTTCGTGTCATCAGCGAATTTGCTCATATCACTAGAAATTCCCTCGTCAAGGTCATTTATATATATTATAAACAACAACGGGCCCAAAACCGATCCCTGAGGAACGCCACTTGTTACAGATCCCCACTCCGATTTAACCCCATTTATGCACACCCTCTGCTTCCTATTGGTGAGCCATGACTCGATCCATGACAACACTTTTCCCCCAATGCCATGAGCAGCCACTTTCTTTAACAGTCTCTGATGTGGTACTCTATCAAAAGCCTTACTAAAATCCAAATAAACGATATCGAATTCTTTATCATTATCAACTGCCTCAAAAGCCCCACTGAAAAAAGTTAACAAATTAGTTAGGCAGGAACGGCCCCTGGTGAATCCATGCTGAGTATCATTAATCAAATTATGCCTATCGAGATGGCTTCTTATGTTATCAGCTATAATCGACTCTAGTAATTTGCCTACAATTGATGTTAGACTTATTGGGCGGTAATTTGATGGTAACGACTTGTCCCCTGCTTTAAAAATAGGAATTACATTAGCCATCTTCCACGTATCCGGCACTACACCTGTTTGAAGAGATAGGTTAAAAATGTTAGTTAAGGGTTCACAGAGTTCTATTTTGCATTCCTTAAGAACCCTTGAAAAAAGCTCATCAGGGCCTGGCGATTTATTTTGCTTCAAACGGTCTATCTGTTTGATAACCTTTTCGCTAGTGACTGTGATACTACATAATTTATCTTCTTCAGGCCCACTAAAATACCTAATTCTTGGGATATTATTAATGTCTTCCTGAGTGAAAACCGAGAGAAAATAATTATTAAAAATAGAGCACATTTCATTCTCTTTGTCAGTAAGATACCCATAATTATTTTTAAGGGGACCTATCTTATCTCTAACTTTTGTTCTATACACCTGAAAAAATTTTTTGGGTTAGTTTTCGAATCCCTAGCAACTTTAATTTCGTAGTCCCGTTTAGCTTTTCTTATCCCTTTTTAACGTCCCTCTTAATGTCAATATACTGACTCATAAGATGACCCTCACCTCTTTTGATACGCCTATAAACTCCTTTCTTCTGCCCTAAAAGATATTTGAGCCTATTATTCATCCATTTTGGGTCATTTCTATTCGATCTAATTTCTTTATATGGGATAAATGTTATTTGGGCAGCATGTATAGTGTTCAGAAAACTGTCATATTGATAGCTATCTTCATTACCCCAGTCCACATATGATAAGTGTTCTCTAAGTCCATTGTAATCTGCTAAGCGAAAATCTGGGACCGTTACTGAGTTATTCGTACTATGAAACTTCCATTCAATGCCAAAGGTAATTGATTTGTGGTCGCTTGCGCCGAGTTCCTCTGTAATTTCTAAATTATTAACAAGGGTTTCCTTGTTTGCCAGAACTAAGTCAAGCAGGTTATTTCCCCTTGTAGGTTCTGTCACAAACTGCTTCAAAAAACAATCTTGAACTACATCTAAGAAGTCGTTAGATTCTAAATTCCCAGTCAAAAAATTCCAATCAATTTGACTAGATTCCAATCAATTTGACTAATTCCAATCAATTTGACTAAATTCCAATCAATTTGACTAAAATTCCAATCAATTTGACTAAATTCCAATCAATTTGACTAAATTCCAATCAATTTGACTAAATTCCAATCAATTTGACTAATGTAGAAGTTTATATTGTAGGGAAAAGGGGTTCCATAAATACAAATAATGTCAGTGTTTTGGGTGGACACGTAATAGATGGTCAGCCCTTAAGTAGAAACGTATTAGACACAGACACATATTAGACACAGACACGTATTAGACACATTATAATCAAATAAAATGCTAAACCGACAAGGGTCATGCAGAGATGCGGGGCAGAAAATAGTGCTGGGTCTATAAACAGAGTTGGAAAGGGGATCAGAGGTGAGGGAAGATTAGATTTTGCCACCGAAGTAGCTAGTTTATTGTGCACCCCATATCCATCCTGTGGACGGTAGCGCAAGAGCTAGGAGCTAGGCCCCAAAAGGGTTAACAATTGTACATTTGGATTTATATCTACAGTTCACTTATCTGTTACAAGCAAATTTAGGAAATTTGCTTAGTATAACTGGTATCTTATTTTCATTAATAAGATATCTTGACATGTCACATAGGTTATTATACTATCTCTATATTCCTCAATAAGTGGACAATTAAGCACATAGTGTTCAAGACAGTGACCATATGCCTGATCACATAATTTGCATTTAGTTTGATCATCATCTGTGTGTCTCCCAAACTGCCAAAAGTACTTGTAGCCAAGCCTAAGCCTGGCCACTACAACATCAGTCAAACCATACCACGGGTGGGGTTCGAACCCGCGGTCAGAGAGTCTCAAAACTCTAGACTGTCGCGTAAGCCACTAGAGTTTTGAGACTCTCTGACCCGGTTCAACCCCACCCGTGGTATGGTTTGTTTGCAATCGTGTCATTACGATTTCGTGAGTCATGTGAACATCAGTCAGTCTGTTCACATTGCAAGTTGCTCCATAAACATACTTATCTATGTTCATGTTATCATAGTGGGTTATAGATCTAC
>WNWK01049703.1:0-13115 GCA_009830355.1 Cherax destructor
ACCACTGTACTTCTATTTTATCGATTGAGCACAAGAAACTGCCCAATCAACTATTTCAAGTAGCCAGTAAAGTGATCAGAAATTGGTAATTTCGCCAATTTCACACAAAGTTCAAAATACAGTGGACCCTCGCTATTCAAACATTCTTCATTCCAGAATGCTGTTTAAGTGCTGTTACCAAACGAATTTATTCCCATAAGGAATGATGTAAATTAGATTAGGCCATTTCAGACCCCCAAAAATACACTTATAAAAGCACTTAAAATAATAAACTTACATAAAAGGGCGTGTTTGGAGTGTTCGAATAGCGAGGGTCCACTGTATTCCAATTTCAAAACAGCATCCAGAATAAAGAATACAGTGGACCCCCGAGTAACGTAAAAACTTCATTCCAGAAGCCTGCTCAAGTGCCATTAGTGAACGAATTTACTCCCTTAAGGAATAATGTCAAGTAGGTCAGTCTATTTCAGATCCCCCAAAAAATACACTTCCACAAGCACTTACAATATTATACTTACATAATTGTTCGATTTCCGGGGTGTTCGTTACTCGGGGGTCCACTGTACAGGCATTCCTGACACAAAAATAACATTTCCTCTGTTTATTAATTATATTTCCAAGCTTTACAGATTAATTCCATTTTTATTTTTTATTTACATAAAGATTTTTTATTCACACCAAAAAATAGATGAATTACTTTTATGCAATATTTTAATAATTGTATATACACTATCAGTGCATTTGTAAACATATATTAGACCCACCAGTTGACGTGTATTGGTCGCATGATGTGATTTGTTTGATCTTGAAAATCAGCAAAAATCAAACTTTTCTGCTACTCTGAGCTCAATTAGAAGCTATTTTCAGCACTAAAACCAATCAAAATCATCTCTACTTCTGTAATATATCTTCCATTCTATCAAATGAGACCAAGAAATCGTGAATACAACAGTAAAAACTACACGAAAATACGCCACAAAGTTGCTGTTTTAATCGAAAAACACAGTTGGCGTTTTTTTTTCTCATTATGCACTGCGTGCTTCAGGATTTACTTTATATGGTTCACACTTACCACATACAGTCATCCCTTGGTTTTCAATTTTAATCTGTTCCAGATGGATCAGCTAAAACCAAAATCGGCAAAAACCAAAACTATTTTCCCCATAAGAAATAATGGAAATTCAATTAATCCGTTCCAGAAACCCAGACGTTTGGAAAAAAAAAATTTGGGGGGCCTTAAAGATAGATTTACATGCACAAATGAATGAACTCTATGTAGCACTTACCTTTATTGAAGACTGATGTTGCTGGATGGAAGAGAGGGAGGAGGGGAGAGGGAAGAGACCCTATTTTTTGGAAGGGGAATCCCCTTCCATAAGGAATTTAGGTACCAAGTCCTTATCCGGGGTCACTTCCCTGCATGCCTGCTACACTCCCTGCCTGCTACACTCCCTCCCTGCCTGCTACACTCCCTGCCTGCTACACTCCCTGCATACCTGCTACACTCCCTGCATACCTGCTACACTCCCTTCATACCTGCTACACTCCCTGCATACATGCTACTCCCTGCATACATGCTACTCCCTGCATACATGCTACATTCCCTGCATACATGCTACACTCCCTGCATACATGCTACACTCCCTGCATACCTGCTACACTCCAAGCATACCTGCTACACTCCCTGCATACATGCTACACTCCCTGCATACATGCTACACTCCCTGCATACCTGCTACACTCTCTGCATACCTGCTACACTCTTTGCATACCTGCTACACTCCCTGCATACCTGCTACACTCCCTGCATACATGCTACACTCCCTGCATACATGCTACACTCCCTGCATACATGCTACACTCCCTGCTTACATGCTACAATCCCTGCATACATGCTACACTCCCTGCATACATGCTACACTCCCTGCATACATGCTACAATCCCTGCATACATGGTACACACACTGCATACATGCTACACACTCTGCATACGTGCTACACTCCCTGCATACATGCTACACTCCCTGCATACATGCTACACTCCCTGCATACATGCTACACTCCTGCATACATGCTACACTCCTGCATACATGCTACACTCCCTGCATACATGCTACACTCCCTGCATACATGCTACACTCCCTGCATACATGTTACACTCCCTGCATACATGCTACACTCCCTGCATACATGCTACACTCCCTGCATTCATGCTACACTCCCTGCATACCTGCTACACTCCCTGCATACATGCTACCCTCCCTGCATGCCTGCTGCACTCCCTGCATACCTGCTACACTCCCTGCATACCTGCTACACTCCCTGCATACATGCTACACTCCCTGCATACATGCTACACTCCCTGCATTCATGCTACACTCCATGCATACCTGCTACACTCCATGCATACCTGCTACACTCCATGCATACCTTCTACACTCCCTGCATACCTGGTACACTCCCTGCATACCTGCTACACTCCATGCATACCTGCTACACTCCCTGCATACCTGCTACACTCCCTGCATACCTGCTACACTCCCTGCATACCTTCTACACTCCCTGCATGCCTGCTACACTCTTAAACTCTATCATGTTTCTCACTTTCTTTACCAAAGGACTGGCACTAGGAGCTTTCTTTGGGCCCATGGTAGCTTATTTAGTAGTCACACACAATAATCAAGGGCCAAAAACAATGATTTTTTAATAAATGTTTTGTATGAACTCCTGGGGTGATGTTCACTCAAGCATAAACAATGCTAGACTGCGTGACAATGTGGGTGGGTGGCGGTCTACGGCCTTTGTATGTGCGTGGCACTGGTGGACAGGTTCCATACCATCGGCGAAAACTGAGACAATCGTCAAAAACCCAGACAATTTTTCCACGAAAAAAGTGAGCGAAAACCAAAATCGGCCAAAACTGGGATAATCAAAAACCAAGGGATGACTGTAGATGCATTCTCTCATATCTAGGCCCAAATTTACCGATCACAGCTAATCTGAGTGAGCTGAGCTCATGGCGTAGATCTACGGTTTGGACCCTGTGGACAATGCGTAGATCTACGGCTTGGACCCTGAAAGGGTTAAAGAGCTCCAGAGCGATTATTATTATTAATATAAATTATTATTGTAAATTATTATTTCCATCGACATAGTACAGTGGTACCTCGAGTTACGATGGTCCCCAAAATCGCCCTGTTATGTAAGTTTATTTTTTAAATGCTATTGTAAGTATATTTTTGGGGGTGTAAAAGGACTAGTCTATTTTACATTATTCCTTATGGGGATAAATTCGTTTGGTAATGGCACTTGAACAGCATTCTCGAACGAAAAAATATTGTAACTCGAGGTACCACTGTACCTTGTTCACTGAGTTTAATCTTTTCTTAAGATGTCATGAGACAGAGCATAGCATATGACTCGGGAAAAAAAAATCTGGAAAAGTCGCGCTATTTTTGCGTTTTTTCTAATGATAAGAGTGATCTAGGAGTGTTTGCCCTGATGTAAACACTTTTCTTTCGTTATAGACCAGAGTTACAGATGAGAAAACGTATCTTATCTTACGATCTTATCCCAGAGCAGCAACCTCCACTGTCTACCCCAGTCACATAATATAGCATACAGTGGACCCTCGGTTTTCATTCACCTCCAAACTCTAACAGTTATGTAAATGTATTTTTGTAAGAGCTTTTGTAAGTGTATTTTTGGGGTTCTGAAACGACTAATCTAATTTACGTTTGTCCTTATAGGAACAAATTCGTTCGGTAATGGCACTCAAACAGCATTCTGGAAGGAATTTTCAATGAAAACCGAGGGTCCACTGTATATTATTCATTTGAGCGTCTTTACAGTTCTAGGGTATTTATCGTGTTTCTGATATAAATTTGGAATAAATCTGATAGATAACCTTTATTACTAATACAGTGGTCCCTCGGTTTTCGTGCTTCTCCAAACTCGAACATTTATGTAATTGTATTTTCGTAAGTGCTGTTGCAAGTGTATTTTTGGGGGTCTGAAATAGACTAACCTACGTGACATTATTTCTTAAGGAAGTAAATTTGTTCGGTAATGGCACTTGAGCAGCATTCTGGAACGAATTTTCGGCGAAAACTGAGGGACCACTGTATTAGTGTAATTGCACAACATTTTATTAGCGCCACAATCAACATCCAACGCTCATGACGACTAACCAGATACTGAATGCTCCTTCTGGTCTCTCCCTCTCTCCTATAGCTCCTTCCACTTTGTAACGATGTTAGATGGTGAATTTAACCCTTAAACTGTCAAAATGTAGATCTACGTTCACTCGCGTAGCACTCAGAATATTTTGAATTTTTTTTTCTTTTTTTTTTAAATGAAGATCGCATTTTTCTACATGTTATAGGATAAAAAAATTTTTTAGGGGCAGTACTTACTGAGATATAAGCCTGCGAAGTTGGTACTGGATGCTCACCTGATGGCAACATCGAGTCCTTCTGCTTGCAGAAGTGTTGCCGTTAGACCTTTTTTCTCGTTTTTATTTTAATTTAAGAATAATAATAATAATAATAATTTTTATTTCATCGCAATTTTACATAGAGATTTACATAGAAGTGCAAGGAGAGCCACTAACATGCCAGGGCATAACGGGCAGCTTAATCTAAAAACTTATGGACTATGTACATAATATTTGATAGATTGATGGGAATTTGATTTGCTTAAACATTGGGCAGATTACAATATGATGATATTTCATTTGGCAAATTATAATTTTTGTTCTGATAAATACAATTTATAATAGTTCTTGTGATTGCATAGCCAATCTTTGTTCTGACACTAATATTAGGTACTGAAATAGTGACAATCACACTGACAGGTGAACATTTTCACCTACCCTGGCCCTTTACTTTTGTCTAGAAATGTATACAAAGTATTTATAGGTCTCAGCATTTTTTTAGACATGCTGGAGTATATATGAAGCATGGTGTTATGACGAGTGTCAGTAAACTGCTGACAGTGCAGTGACACTTGATGAACGTGCACTGCTCCAGGGAACCCTGGCTTTATTTGTTTTCACTGTTACACATAAACATGTCTGTCTGTCTATCTATCTGTGTCTATCTGTCTCTGTCTAGCTCTGCTTATCTGTCTGTCTAGCTCTGCTTATCTGTCTGCCTGTGTGTGTCTGTCTTTCTGTCTGCTTGTCTCTCTGTCTCAGGGAGCAGTTCGTAAACCTGTTGGTTTACGAGCCGCTCCCTGATTCCTGAGCAAGTGAAAATGCGTATTACTTGTGTCATGCTTATTATGCCTTATATCTACAAGTATTGTATAGCACTTTGCCTGGAATTTTTGGGTTATCCTAGGTAATTTACACTATGTATAATAACTGTACTTATGTGTACCTGTGAGAGACAGAGATATAGACAGAGACAGACAGAGATATAGACAGAGACAGACAGAGATATAGACAGAGACAGACAGAGATATAGACAGAGACAGACAGAGATATAGACAGAGACAGACAGAGATATAGACAGAGACAGACAGACAGATATAGACAGAGACAGACAGAGATATAGACAGAGACAGACAGAGATATAGACAGAGACAGATACAGAGACAGCTAAAGTCAGTCAGCCAGCTAGCCAGCCAGCCAGCCGGCCAGCCAGCCTGTCGAATACACTACATATTGCACGTTCCAGAATAGTTTCTCTTTACTTAGGGCATGGGTTATTGGACATTCTGGCAGGATGACACTACCAGTGGTATCAGAAATGAAAGGATGTTGCACATGGGTTATTATTGAGGTTTTTGATATTTCCTCAACCACTTATTGCCACATCCATCTCAAAGCCACTAAACTCTGGGGCAACATCACTTTCCTCTTAAAATGGGAGTGTTAACAAGCCATGCTATTTGCTCTAGCTGGTGCTCCCACAAGGTACTAAGTGGTTCCAGATTTTTTTAAATACTGCGCACACCAAGTGTTAAGACCCATTCTATACTAACCAGACATCTCAGGCCAATCGTGCCAAATTTGGAGGCAGGAAAAATAAAACGTAGATCTATGTTTGGAGTACTAGCGGTACAAATGTAGATCTACGTTTGGACAGTTTAAGGGTTAATGTATTAGAAAAATAAAAAAAAATAAAAATTGGAAAAATATTCTGAAAATTCACTACATGTTTAGATGTACAGTGGTCCCTCGGTTTTCGTGCATCTCCAAACTTGAACATTTATGTAAGTGTATTTTCGTAAGTGCTGTTGCAAGTGTATTTTTGGGGGTCTGAAATAGACTAACCTACGTGACATTATTTCTTAAGGAAGTAAATTCGTTCGGTAATGGCACTTGAGCAGCATTCTGGAACGAATTTTCGGCGAAAACCGAGGGACCACTGTATATTACTTGCCGCATCATAAAAATAATTTTTGTAAAATAACTATAATTCTTTGTAGAAACATGGTACAAAGATGATACTTATACCAAAATGTTGCCAGATTGTTAAGCTATTTTTCTGTATGCCTGACTTGTATGTGTATTTTACTTTATTTTTTTCTATAATTTATAAGAGTTATGCAAATTAAAATAAAGTTATCAAGTTGGAGTTTCATTTTTATTGTATTTCTTCTTTCTAATATACGTATTTAATTCACCATTTGGCATCGTTACAAAGTGGGCATGATAAAGACCCACAAATTAATAGAAACTGACATTATATAGAGAGGCATTGAAGGGTGGAGGGGGGGAGGGATAAAAAAAAAAATGACCCTGACCATTACAAAAAACGTTACTCGCTATGCGCCTGAAGGGTAACTATAGAAGATCACTCTTATCCTATGCAAATTCTAAAAAAAATTGCGATTTTCTCGAAAAAAAATCCCAAGTAATCAGCTATGCATGCGTTTCCTTGAATATTTTGGAAGTAAGTCATTGACCTATTTTATGTGAAGAAGTCACGCATGTTTGAGCTCCGTCAAATTTGCATTTCTCTGATGGTCTGAGGGAACAGAGCACGGAAAATAGGTGTGCGCAAATCTTAAAGTGCATATACTCTTTTAAACTCCACATAAGGAAAATAACAGTGATCACTGAAGCGAAAAATATAGATTATAGTGTAAAGTGTAGAGTGCCAGCCTCAGAATAACAGCTGTTACTGGATGGTGCCCTATAGGAAATGGTTTGTGACCAGCAGTGAAAGTAGATCAGTGTGGGTAAATAAGAAAGATCAGGGACTAGCATATTTTCCAAGAACAGAAAAGTAAAGAAAAGAAAAAAAGACTATGGTTAAAACCGCAGGAAAAAATAAGACATTATTAGAAATATAGTGGACCCTCGGTTTTCGTTCACCTCCAAACTCGAACAATTATGTAAGTGTATTTTCATAAGTGCTTTTGTAAGTGTATTTTTGGGGGTCTGAAATGACTAATCTAATTTACATTTGTCCTTATGGGAACAATTTCGTTCGGTAACGGCACTCAAACAGCATTCTGGAAAGAATTTTCAACGAAAACCGAGGGTCCACTGTAAGTGTAGAAGGGGAACGGGTTGAGAACTAGGTGTTTCCACACAGTGGGTCATGTTGTATACTGAAGAATTGTTACTCATCTTGTGATACATAATATAGCGAGTGATGTTCAGTGATATAGTGATCTTAAATTGTGGATTACAACAATCTGTCAAATTCCCAATACATAGTGTATAATACAGTGGTACCTCAAGTTTCGAACAGCTCCCAACTCAAAAAATTATGTAAGTGTATTATTGTAAGTGTTTTTGAAAGTGTATTTTTGCGGGTCTGAAACAGACTAATCTAATTTACATTATTCCTTATGGGAACAAATTAGTTCGGCAACGGCATTCGAACAGCCTTCTGGAACGAATTATGGCTGAAACTCGAGGTACCACTGTATATGGAATGTACACACGATGAACAGCACCAGCGAATTATTGCCAGAGGTCGACAGAGAAGTGGAAATAAATAATAATAATAAATTTTTATTTCATTGCAAGTTTACATCGAGATTTTATTACAAACATGAACTGAAGTGCAAAGACAGCTACTAGCATGCCATAGCATTTAGGGCAGATTAATCTAATGGCTTATAGACTACTTAATACTAGAGAAGTTGATTGAGTTTGTTTTAGTTAAACATTTGCTTATAACAGTTAATAAATGTACTCAAATTACAATCTATGGATATTACATTGTGACTAGTGTTTTGTAGGATGGTTACATCAATAGTAAATATTGAAATTACATTATAGGAAAATAACAGTGAGCATTGGTGAAAGTAATTTACAGTACGAGTACAGTGGTACCTTGAGTTACGATATTTTTTCGTTCGAGAATGCTGTTCAAGTGCCATTACCAAACGAATTTATCCCCATAAGGAATAATGTAAAATAGACTAGTCCTTTTACACCCCCAAAAATATACAGTGGTACCTCGACTTACGATGGTCCCCAAACTCACCCTTTTATGTAAGTTTATTTTTTTAAATGTTTTTGTAAGTGTAATTTTGGGGGTCTAAAAGGACTAGTCTATTTTACATCATTTCTTATGGGGATAAATTCGTTTGGTAATGGCACTTGAACAGCATTCTGGAATGAAAAAATATCGTAAGTCGAGGTACCACTGTACTTACAAAAGCATTTAAAAAAATAAACTTGCATAAAAGGGCGATTTTGGGGACCATCGTAACTCGAGGTACCACTGTATTTAGTTTAGGGTGAGTAGGTGGTTTTTGAGAAGTTTTAAATTGATGTTCAGACCAGGTGATTTTAGTATTTACTGGTAATGAATTCCAGATTTTGGGGCTCTTTATGTGCATAGAATTTTTACACAGGGTGATATGGGCACGGGGTATATCAAAAAGTGATCTGTGTCTTGTGTTATGGTCATGGGTCCTATTAAAGTTGGTGAGGATGAACATTGAACTATTGTATAAGTACTATAACGAGGGATAAGGATATGAATGGGCAGTGATATAGTGAACTAAAATTGGGGCTAAGAGTAATCTTAATTAATCCCCAGTGCATAGTGTAAAATATATAGGAACAAATTACGATGAGTGGCACTAGCGAATTATTGCCAGAAGTCGACAGAGAAGTGGAAATAAACAACCAGATGAGTATTGAACTGTAGCATAAGTAATAAAACAAGTGATAGGGGCATAGATGTGAAGGAATAAGCCAAATGACCTTACTGTGTGAAATGTCCCTTTCTTAACCTCTTACCAATGATTCCCTCCCACCCAGTGTGAAGGGCCAAACCCCACGCCCATCCAAAACCACTCTCCTCTGACCACCTCCAACCAGCGGGAAGGGTCTTTCCTCATGTGCACCCTTACCCTTTTTCCACGGATCCCCACCTCCCAGCCCACCACCCCACCTTCCAGTCCCCTCCTGGCACCCTTACCTGGGGTTGCCAGATTGGCCATTTCATGGGCAAATTTTTTAAATTTGGCCATTTTTTGAACTCTGTGTCCATAAAAAATCAGGCCATTTATGCAATTTTTTTTTTTTCAACGAGTCGGCCGTCTCCCACCGAGGCAGGGTTACCCAAAAAGAAAGAAAATCCCTAAAAAGAAAATACTTTCTTCATCATTCAACACTTTCACCTCACTCGTATATTATCACTGTCTTTGCAGAGGCGCTCAGATACTACAGTTTAGAATAGTCCCTCCAAACTGTCACTATCCCACACCCCTCCTTTAACCCTTTCAGGGTCCTAACCGTAGTTCTATGCCCTGAGCTCAGCTCACTCAGATAAGCTGTGAGTGGTAAATTTGGGCCTAGATATGAGAGAATACATCTATGTGGTAAGTATGTACCATATAAAACAAATCCTGCAGCACACAGTGCATAATGAGAGAAAAAAACTGAGACCGTAATTTTCGGTTAAAACAGCGACTTTGCAGTGTTTTTTCGTATACTTTTTATAGTTGTATTTTTTATTTCTTGGTCTCATTTGATAGACTGGAAGATATACTACAGAAATAGAGATGATTTTGATTGGTTTTAATACAGGAAATGGCTTGAAACTGAGCTCAAAGTAGCAGAAATGTTAAATTTTTGCTGATGTTCAAGAGTAAACAAATGACCTCACATGTCTAATACGCGCCAGCTGGTGGGTCTAATATACGTTCACAAATGTGGTGATATTATTTGTACAATTATTACAATATTGCATAACAGTAAATCTTCCATTTTTTCGTTTGAATAAAAATGCATTATGTGAATAAATAATAAAAATGGAATTCATTTGAAAAGACTGAAAACGTAACTAATGAACAGAAGAAATGTTAGTTTAGTGCCAGGAATGCCTGCATTGTTTATTCTGAAATTGGAATATTTTGAACTTTGAGTTAACCCTTTTGGGGTTGGTGCCATACTAGTACGTTTTATGAGCAGGGGTTGGTGCTGAACTAGTACGCATGAATTCTAGCAGCTTCAAATTAAGCGGGAAACAGCTGGTAGGCCTAGGGGTGAGAGAATGGGTCTGCGCGGTCAGTCCTCTTTAAGGGGGGCTCCTTGTCGCGGTAAAGAGGCTATCGGTCTGAGGAACTGGACCTCTTGGTCTTCTTCCTCAGACCGAACCTAATTACCCCCCAATCCCCTCTCCCCTTTCCCATCTTCCCCATCCTCCCTATTCCCTTTCCTCCTCCTCCTCATCCCTCCCTTATTTCCTTCCCATTTTTACCCTGGGAGCTTCTCTCCACAGGCATT
This sequence comes from Cherax destructor, assembly GCA_009830355.1. Classification (NCBI taxonomy): domain Eukaryota; kingdom Metazoa; phylum Arthropoda; class Malacostraca; order Decapoda; family Parastacidae; genus Cherax; species Cherax destructor. Next base: position 10,709 of record WNWK01049703.1, read on the forward strand.
CTAGTTCCTAGGTAGGGGGAAGGGTACCGTGGTCCAATCCCATTCCGTTGAGGTTCCGGGGGTGGTGGCCGAAGGCGGTATGCTTTGTGGCGGATATCCGGCCTCCCTCTCTTTTGTCCGCCGAGGTGGCTCGGTGGATGTGAGGTTGCTATCCCGGATTGCTGGTTTACTGGCATGAAGGGTAGGGTATGGCACGGGTTCCATGCAGCATCTGCACTACTTGCAGTGTTGAGGTCCTCTTGGGCGCGGAGGGGGATTTACGCCCCTTTCATTCCTCCTAGGAGCTATTCATCCACGTTCCCCCCTTTTTTTATTCTTTTTTTTATTTTTATTTTATTTTCTTCTTTCTTTTTTTTTCTTAAAAACAAAAAGAAAGAAGTAACCTAACCATGGATGCCCTAATCTGTGAACCTACCCCCGGGCCCCTTGATACCGCACCTAGTTCCGATCCTACCTCATTAACGGACAACCCTAATACCCCTGTACCTCTTGCTGGTGCCGGTTCGTCACCTGCTTTAGGCACCGGGGACCCGACTGGCCCTTTTGATACGTCTGACCTTCGCTATTCTCTGACTTTGATTCCGGCTTCTCCCTTAATGGTGCAGCAATTTTTGAATTGCCCGCCCGTCACATGTCGGACCACCCCCGGTCCCGCGCACAAATGACCACGACCCTTACATGACGATGATTCGACACTTCCTTCTCGTTCGTCTCAGAAATGACTAGCTCGTCACGCACTCCCCTTAGACACTTTGTTTCACACTACTCAATGGACAAAATTTTTTACTCTACGACCAACTTCTCCTAATACCTATCTTTCAGATCATAGTATCGGTAAGGCTCATTTCACGCTCTCAAGAGCGGCACTCGCATCATCACGGTCCAGAATGCTGGCCAAGCTCGTGATCTTTCTCTTCTTACAACCATAGATACTGTTTCTGTTACTATTGACAAACATCATTCCCTCAATTCTTGTTGTGGTTCTGTCATTTTACCCCACACCATTGTCCAACGGAATTTCCAGACATGTGGTGATGACATTTTAGAGCAGCTTGAGCTCCAAGAAGTCCCTATCCTTAAGGTTGACACTTTTGTCCTCCCCGCCAATAAGCGAAGACATTATCCTTGCAATATAGCTCGTTTAACGTTTGACTGCCGAGAACTTCCACCTTCCGTCTACATTGCAGGTCAACGTTTACAAGTTCGAAAGGTGACCCCTACACTGCAGCAGTGTAGAAACTGCTGGCGTTTTGGTCATCCAGCAAAATATTGCAGGTCCATGGCCGAATGCCCAGTCTGTGGTGCTGACGACCATGCCAGTTCTTCTTGTACTCTACCTCCCTCTTGCCTTAACTGTCATGAGGCACATCCATCGTATTATCGCCGTTGTCAGGTTTACCTGAATGAGCGGGAAATCCGTTGTCTCAAAGAGGCGGAAGGCTTCTCATATGCTATGGCCGTCTCTCCGGGGAGCATCAGGGGCTATTGTTTACAAGCGAGAGGACCACCCCCCACCCCAAACCCCCCGCTTTCCCATACCAGTATATTGTCATTATTCCACTGTTTTTAGGGGCTTGCAAAGTTTAAAAAAGCCACCATGGGCCCCAAGAAAGCTCCTAGTGCCAAACCTTGGGAAAGAGGTAGCATTCATGCAGGGAGTGTAGCATTCATGCAGGGGTGTAGCATTCATGCAGGGGGGTGTAGCATTCATGCAGGGAGTGTAGCATTCATGCAGGGGGTGTAGCATTCATGAGGGGGTGAGCATTCGCAGGGGGTGTAGCATTCATGCAGGGGGGGTAGCATTCATGCAGGGAGTGAGCATTCATGCAGGGAGTGTAGCAGGCATGCAGGGAGTGTAGCAGGCATGCAGGGGGTAGCAGGCATGCAGGGGGGAAAAGGCAGCAGGGAGTGTAGCAGGCATGCAGGGGGGTGTAGCATTTTAAAGAAAAAAGGGCCCGTAACCCCAGAAAAAAAGTTGCCACCTGTGTGTTAAGGGAAGGGGTTTTCTTCCAAACACTAATTTCTATACTCCATCCTCTCCTGTCCTCCACACATCAACAACTCTTCAATAAATGTAAGTGACATGTTATTGTACTATATTTACATTTTTTCTTTAATGTTCATTAAATTATGTATTATTTAATGTCAAAAAATTCTAAAAAAAATTTTATTTTACTACTTTTGGGAAATCTGGGAAAGGATTAATTTTTTTTCCATTATTTCTTATGGGGAAAATTGATTGGGATAACGATTGATTCGGTTACAGATACGCCCTCTATGATGGATTTATCGTTAACCGAGGTATGACTGTACTTTGATAAATCTGTTTTGGGACAGCCCCTGTTGACCCCTTTAGGTTTAGCTCTTGGTTACATTATTTATTTCCCTTGATGGAGGTTCCTTGATG